>JANIJG010012813.1:90195-158627 GCA_024611175.1 Megaceryle torquata | reverse complement strand
AATTGGGTAAGTCTACATTGGTTTGTTTTATGATTTTATAACAAGTTGTGTCTAGCTTGCAATTTATTCATTTAGAGTAGTTTCCAAGGGTGGGGGCAGGGGGTTTGAGCCATTCAGGGGAAATGACAATTCAAAGTCAATTCAATCCGGCAGTTTTTGTCAAGCAAAACTCATATACAATTAAAGTTAAAGTGAGCTGGCCATTACCAGGACACGGCATGTGCTGTATAAATGCCTTCTGACAGCATACATTCTTCCTGAACGTCAAACCCATGAAGAATGACATATGCTGGGTCTGTGCTAAATCCCACTGGCATATAACCAAGTGAATATTTATAATAAAACCCCATAGCCTTTCAGACTTTTTAGTTGTCAACAAAGACATTTTGAGGAAAAACCCTTAATGCAGTAGCACTTATCACAAAACTCTTATTAACGTGAAAAGATATTTCATCTGTTGATGAACTTTGAACTGCTGAACTTTGTGTTGGCAGCAAAACCAGATATAGATCCCCGTTCTTCTAATTGCTAAATCATAGACATCTAAACACTTGAAAAAGACCCCTTAGCTTTTGGCTGCAGTTCTGAGACAGCTGTGATGCTCTGATGCCTTCCAGTAGAAGGCAGCGATGTGCAAACACACCAGACACTCTAGTGCAGAGAAGCTGCTTCTTGCTGTCATAAGATGCCAACTTGAGCAGCTGTGTTTTAAACCTCTACTCTATGTGAGGCACGGTCCCGAGTAGAAGAGGAGAAAGTGAGCGACGTTTCACTTCTTCGGGTGCACTCCAGGTAGTTACTAGATATATAATTTGCAAATGAATGACAGAATTTATCAACATCATGGTTGCAAATAAAATCCAACAGAAAATCCTCTAAGATACAACATACTTCAGTACTACTTCATACTTCTTAAACTACCTCCAGTTATTCTGAAACTCCTAAGCTTTCAGCATTTCTCAACACAATCATTTCTGGATCACAGAGAGAAAAATGTGTACATACTATACAGCCCTGTAACAGATTCTGGCATATTTTAAAGACTGAAAGATTTGAGGACTTATAGGCTGGACTTGATGATCTTGGAGGTTTATTCCAGCCTCAGAAATTCTGTGATTCTGAGAGAAACAACCCTCTGTCTGTCCCCCCACCCCCAGAAGATAGCAATACACAACCAGAACTATAAAATACAATTAAATACAGTTTATCTCTTCCATGACATATGTATTACATATACTGACTTGGAGGAAGTTTACAATAATAATTTCCCCTTCTGTAATATGATATTTATTTAAAGCACTTGAAAACAGAAAATAGCTCCCAACATTCATGCTCTAAGCCTGAGTCCTCATTTCTCTTTACATTTCAGCCTTAGTTGTAATTCTTATCCTGGTTTATTCAAGAGCAAGCACTCCATCTCCCACATAAATTCATCTGGATTTCCAAGAAACATACATGCCAGCTGAATTTGACAGTAATAAGTAAACTGTGGGTTCAGTGAGAGGTTTCTGCTACCACAGTGACTTAGTTTAAGACTTAAATTGCAGAGCAATAAACTAATATTACAAAATACAGGCATCTCAGAGGCATTTGTTCAGGTAAACCTAAACAAATTGGTACTTTGATTTTTGTACTTATGAGAACAGATTTTTCTAGTTCTTCCACTGCTTATAGATCAGAACGAATTCCAAAGAGCCAAGTGCTCCCTTTAGACACTTGAGTGCTCAAATCACATCACCTGCATATGATTTACTGAGCTTTGCAAACAGTCAGAGGACTCTGAGTCAAGCGATTCTGACCTGCATCCACCCAGTGAGTCAACAGACGTTGTTACTGCTGCATCAGTCTTATTAAGCTTAATAGAGCTTTGCTGCTCAATACACCTTCTAACAAGTACCACCACATATTAGTGGGATGTTGCCAACACTGTACACTGTCAAATTAACACTGTTAAACACAAGGACTTTGTTTACAGTGTGAAAATAAGCTGCTGTTGAACAAATGAGTTGGTAAACATTTCCAAGGCTGGGGAAAGACTGCACATCTAAAGCTGGGCTGATGCATTCCTTTCTCCTTTAAGAAAAACTAGCACAAAATTATTTCAATGCAGTCACTTGAAGTGACTTTTCACAGTTAGTTTTCTTCATGAAACTAAGTGAACTTGAGTAAAGCGCCAGAAGGAGCACTGTGTTCTGAAAATATTTAACTTGAAAGCAAAGATGCTTTCTGTTTAGATAATGGGCTCATTGAACAGACATCCAGATAACACATTTACATGAAGACTGGACTGAATATAGCACAGCAAAAAGAAGAGACAGAGCTTCATTACCCTCAGAAGGAAGGTTTGGCTCCTTAACATCTCCTTCACATCAAATCCTCAACAATGGTCCTCGGTGATGCCACCAAGAAAGCCTCACCTCATATCCCCAACAGGTATCAAAACCCTCCAAAGCAACCAGATGTGAAGGGATTGTAAGGCTTTGCCATGAGCACACTGACGCAGACAGAGATAGGAGTGAGAGAAGTGGTGGGAAGCTTTGTGCAGCCCCATTTTTCAGCACAGCTTTATGGCATCTTGGTACTTTCTCAAAGCACTACTTTTGTTAGGTTCTTATTCAAAGCAGTTTTCTATTGTGACTTCATTTAAGTCAATGGGACTTAAAGGAGCAAAGGAAAATGAATATGTAGGAGCTGTATTTTTAGCAGGCTGAACTCAGACTTTCTTTAGCCAAGACAATTTTGAAATTCATCCCCCATGAGAGACTGTCCACGTGAAGATGTTATTTCAAGGAAGGAAAAGAATCCTTGTCATGTCCTGAGCTTACTGACAAAATGTATCCTGCAAAGACTGCATCTGGAATCAGAGTTACAAAAGAGGTAAAAACCCAGAAATATACATACTTAATATAAGGCTTCATGGAACTATTGCAAAACATGCCATTTATCCCCACTATGCCACTAAAACTGCATTTAATTTAGTGCCAGTCTTACTCCTGACCTGGAGTTTCTTCTGCTATTGACTGACTTTGACAAACATCCCATCACATTTTTGAAAAGCCAAGGCTGATATTGCTGTACTGTGCTTCCTGCCGTGAGCAGCACTTTAGCATTATTGATACCCTAGTGCACTATTTCTCATGAATGTGCAATTGAAAGCCCACATACATGCAGGTATTTTTCTTTGTACAGATCAAATACAGAAAAAAAAATGAACATCAAGCTATTTGCATTGACTGAATCAATCATCTTGGCTATACCAGAGCAGAGACTTTCTTGCTGCCATCGGGAAAATGAATATGGCCACGTGAGACACCGGAGCTCCCTTTTCAGCAGGGAAGGCAAGTGACCGATACACAGCAAAATGCAGGGGCTAATCTGAGGTCACAGAATGTGCTGCTCCTCTCACTCGCTCAAAGTACTAATACTCATTTACAATGGGCTCCTTTGGCAAGAAGGAAACATTGAGATGCTCATTAAACTTCAGGCCCCTGCCTGCTCAAGGACCTTGTCCCAGCTGATGATGAGCTGGCCATTTCTTAAGACGACAATATTTTCAGTTCCTCCAGCTGTACTGTGTGCAGTAGAGAACTAAAGTTTGCCCAGTAAACCATAAGTGGAAATTAGAGAAAGCCTTCATCTGCAGAAAATGAACTTTCACAGAAAATGAACTTTCACAGACTCTTCGGTTGCTTTCATCACTTTGATGTCTCCATTTTGTTCTATGCACTCTCTCAAAGGCCAGCCTGCTTTCTGTCAACTGATTTGTCTGTCAAGGCTGTTTTCTACTGAGCGTACAGCCAGCAATTCTAGACTCCTTGGATCTATAAATTGTCAGGACCAGACAAATCAGTTCAGAATCAGAGTTGCACGCTCAGTGAGAAGCGTGGTTACCCCAACTCTACACATTTACAGTGGCGTGCACATAGAGTAGAAGTTTATTCATACAGCTGATAGACACATATGGAAATATGGACAGGGAAACTGAGAAAAGTATCTGGAAAAGACAGATACAAACTTGATTTGTACAGGTCCATTTTGGGAATCATAAGGTGAGGACCGTGGCATCCAATTTATTTATAGTCAATAACTTACCAATATTTGTGTGTATGGAATACCATTAATACAAATCAGCTCATAATATTTTGGTAGTGATATCAGTCTAATTTGAATTTTATATTTCACAGTAGTATTGAATGCTAGACTTGATTTTTTTAAAGTAATTAATGAGCTAAGCTACCTGAGAGAAAAACAAAATGATGATTATAATTAGAAGTGTTCCATGGCTGCTACCAACTGTTTAGATGTACTTACAGGTAGCATTTCTAATTAAAACCCTCTTGATGCTTAGACATCTCTCTGTTCATTCCTTATTAAAAAAGTGAGGGTTTTTTGCATTAAGGAATCCCTTAATAGAAAAAGTTACCTGTAATTACATTCTCTCAGCTATTTGTGGTGAGCAGTTCCTATGAGAAAATGAGCTGCAGGTGTATCAGTGTAAGAAGTGCTGGCATCGAATCCACTTGTTTGGAGTATTCCACCTGGAAAAAACTTCAGATTTAGGCTAGGATTTTCAAAGGAGCCTGAAGGGATTTAGGAGGATTTCAGGGAAAACTGGGTGCCTAACTCGCTGAGGACCCTATGAAAATTGCATTATTTGGGGGACAGGTGTAAAAAATAAGTCACCCCAAGTTACTCTGCTTGGAACTGTGTAAAATCACAGTAAGTGATTTCTTAAAATGAGTCTAGGTCATGTGAATGACAAATATAGGCTTTGCAATGAATGAATTTGATCAATGTTTTCCCAGTCAAAATACATTTCAAGCCACTGCTTTCAAACAAAAATTTCAGTCATTCATGAAAATTAAATCTGTAATGCTGCAGCAGTGCTCAGTTAGATTATTTACCATCCAGAGAGCTCCACTATTCAAATTTCTAGTATAAGCTTAAATACTCTATACAGGGGAAAAAAACAGCCCCCCCAACCCAGGTGTAACTAGATTTGCCAAATTTCATGGCTGGCAGGGAAAATGTCAGTTATTCCAAGGAGAATTCTTTCTGCTAATGCCCTAACAAGACTGCACTGCACGTCTTCTCCCATACTGAGGCCCGTGGCCCTTAGATATGGATGTTGTCACTGGTGCTCACATTACTGATGCAGTTATTTTTATGATTCTGAAGCTCGTTAACTTGCAAACGTAAACTGAACTAATGGAGTAGCCCTTCTGCAGATGCAAACTGTCACACCTTTACTGACTTCGCTAAACTGATGCTAGTTTGTATCACATGAGTCTCACCACATAACTTGCATTGTTACCCTTTGTGGGCAGTAGCTGTAATGGTAACAAGTTCTAGCCATAGTAAATTCTGCCTCCCGCTTTACATCAATGCCAAAAGTTGAAGAGGAAGGTGAAATAAGGTATAATTAAGTCTGGAACTGTATGTTTTAAAGAGGTATAGCAGCTTCAGAAGACCTGAGGAGCTGGGAGATAATCTGTTTCCCCACCAAAATCCCCTTCCTGGCCCAGAATTTGGCTGAAAGTACAAAGGACACAAATCCAGCCTTCCCTCTTTCTCTGGATTCTACTTTTCTAAGACAGGGAATTTGTACACATTTACTGTGTTCAATCCCTTCATGATCATTAGCTATGAAGCTTTTTTAAAAAAAAAAAATATTTTGAGGAAACATCTTAAAAGGCTCTTGGAACAACAGACGCAGCTTTGAAGATGAGTCACAGAGTGCAGGATGTGCCCTTCTCTCTCCCAAACCATCAGGAACTTTGTAGCCATAAAAAATAATATCACAGTGTGAAGGGAGGGAACCTGTTTGCTTTGATAGTAGATGTCTTGCTGTCCATAGTTTGCACATTGGATGGTGTTGGGACAGGATCACATGAAATGGAGTGCCAGAAAAGTCAAAGTTAGAGAGGAGGGTAGGAAAAAAGGAAAAGAAACAGGTGAAAAAAACTCCACAATATTGCACACTTTGGAGGGACAGGCTTGCGGTAAAGAACAATGAGTGAATAAAGCCACCCTGCTAAGTTTAAAGTGCTCTTTTGATATGAAGTATGCCACTTTCTCCTGTGGGAAAAATGAGGAAAGACACAGCTCTGATGATTTCTCACTGATTTAGAGGGGTGGGGTTGCAGCTTAATTATCATTAGTTTTGTTTTTCTTCATAATTTACAGCATGTCAAAACTGTTCTCAGCCACAACCATGAATTCAGGAGCTTGTCTGCTTTGATCCACGTCAGTATAACCAAGAAGAACAACTACCTAGACTACTTTTTTTATTAATTCATCTAAAATGTTATGCTTGCTGCTAGAATAGATGTAGAATGATGTAGACAGGTGCTTAGATTTATGTTCTTATTGACCATTTTTGACCTGGATTTGGCTGGTGAAATTGCAATATTCATAATGTGAAGGCCATGGCCTGATTTCTGAGATTCTCTCTCTTTTCAGTCGCATGCAGTTTGCTTCCTTATTAATCTGGATTGTGACAACACTCGGCTTGCAAAGAGTTGCTGGCCACCTAAATACTTGGACACACAGAACAGGGTACTCACCCTCTTCTGGGCACAGGCATCAAGTGATGGATGACTCTCTAGTGTGACCGGCAAAAGGCTGAAGTTAAAAATCAAGGCTAATTAGGAAATATATTTATTATGCATATATGAAATCAGTTAAGCAAATCTGATGTGAAAAAACTTCAAGCTGCTTCATTTAAAATAAACTGGTGTGCAAAATGCAATATGGTCTCCCTGTCACTTACATACTGTGCAATACATGCCCTTTAGAGAAATTAATCAGCCATGCATGACATTTATCTACTGATGTGCATATCATAACATCATGATGCAGGTAAGGTAACTTTTCACTAAACAGAAGTAAAATCTCATGCACATCTGGTGAGTCAATGAAACAGGTACTCGTGATGTCCTGCTATTTAACACCCATCAGCTTCTGGCTCTGAACGAGCTGTACAGCATCTTACATCACTCTATACGGTCATATCAAAGTGTTGCACTATGTGTAACAACAGAACTGATCTTTGGTCTACACATGCCTCTTCACTCCTTGATCTCAAGTTGATGGCTTAAAATGCAGGAGTGACGCAGGTAATTTAACGTGATAGAAAAAGGGAGAAACATCTCTAGGCTGCAAAGGTGGAAGTAAATCTTTTGCAAATCCCAAGATTATGTTATATGCCCATCAGGATATATAGGTGTAGATTCAGCATTAGAAGGGAGACTAAAGGGGAATGTCTACTTCTGGGTCTGATTAGGATAGAGAGAAACTTTCCTGTTTTGGTCATGTAAATGAAAACTTCACAAACACCTACATGTACCAGAGATAAATGTGGGGTAATCATCTGCTACAGCTTTTTATATTCTGTTCCTTTTCTGCTTGCTGATGAAATAAAAAATAAAAATAAAGGAAGGAGATCTGAGCCACAAAGCGAGAGCTCAGTTCCAAAGCTTTCTCAAGCACAAGGATTCGGCCTGGCTTGTTACACAGGCTAAAAGTCATGATATTTGAATGGACTTTCCAAGGTTAAAAGATGTTAGGTTTCAGACCAATCTTTAGTAAAAAAAAAGTTTCAAAGGCATGGAGGGCGGTTATGGAATAGCAGGGTAGTGGGTGAAGAAGCAGCTGCTATATTATGTACTATTATGTTGCCAGCTGCTCTATCTTACCCTACACCTTTTCTCTTGAATCAGCTTACTATCCAAGGCTGTGTGAGAGCAGTGGCAAAGAGCACAATGGCAGCTGCAACTGCAGGTGCCAATGAACTACCAGAATTTCACTCCTCACTTCACAGAGAGCACTGGACTACTCATGCATGGAAGTCTCTATGAAATTGAATTCTATTCTGAAATTCACTACATAAAAAAGAGATTTGTTTCTCATTCCCCCACATCACAGTCTTATCTCCGCTGAGCATGAAATCCAGAGAAGGACGCTGCCTTATTCAGACCAAAATGACAACAAATTATACTTATGTTGTCACTGGGATAGTCATACTGATTCTAACAAAAAAATGGTCTTAGTTCTAGGACTAGGGATAGGGAACAGTTCTAGGGAACATGGTCTTTTTGCAAGCAGCTAGGTTTCAATCCAGGTCTGCAACACGAAAGCAACACCAAATATAAAATGCATTCTGCCTCCCGTGAATGCATCAGCACGCAGGTAACACCTGCTCCTCGATCTGAATTTCACAACACCTTTGAGTTTAGAAAATCACGCCACAAAAGACAACCTAAATCTAGAGTTATTAAAATACACCATAGAAATACAGTTCTCTGGAGTATGTCATTCAGTTTAGCAACAATAAAACAAACCCCAAACATTCTGGAGAAATGCTACCCATAATTGAAGGTAGTAAAACAAGCTTATTACTCTGATAACCTGGGTGCAAGGCCAAGGTAAAAACCAGTTCATTTATTTTCTGTTCTTCTGAACCAGCTGAAATTCAGGGTGTGATTTTCACGAGTGGACCCAAAGTCTGCAAGAGAAACTTTCCTTTCAAATTATTTTTCAACTGAGGCAGCACTGAATTACATCTTCCATGAGCCCATACAGCCGTGTTAATAACAGAATTCATTGTAAACTCCCTACGCTGCTCATTTCCTAGACAGCTTCTTTTAAGTGAGTATCAAGCAGCAACAAAAAAGGAGCATAGACTTATTTTGTATTGCAGCTAATGAAACCTAGAAACTATGCACCATGATGGAAAGTGGATTTCTAAGAAAAGCTCTTGGAGAGTGAATGAGGCATACACCAGTCAGCCATGATGACAATACCCTCCAGAAGAGGTATCACATCCAGTCACTGAACACTTAGAGACAAGACTTTAAAGACAAACCATTCACATGCCATTTTTATAAGGAAAGTGGAGTGGGATTTGAAATAGTTAAATATTCAGTAACAAAACAAAGCATTTGTTTGTCATCAACTGCATGACAGCTGCTGTCATGGGCATTAGTGAGCTTTGCCAAAAATTCCCACAGTAAGGCAGTGAGACGTTACTTTCGTCATGGGAAAATTTTGCAGTGGGCACTTTTCCTTGGTTTGTTAATGTTTGCCTGATGTTGTCCACAAAATTAAATACAAGCAAAAAAATTCATAGTCTGTGTACATATAACTGTGAGATTTGCACACTTAGTCAAGCAGCCATAGGTCCCAGGGTTCTTTCTATGCAGAAATGAAAGTGTGAATAACTTCCCAAGAGAAGAATGCCACAGTTGGAACGGTAGCCAGACAAGTCTTATTGCCAGAAGGAATACTCCTTGGTTAGACTAAATGGGACGAAAGGGATGCTTCTGGGATATTCCTTCTTCAGGTTAGATTCATAGGCCTTAAACCTTTCTTTCTTTTTTTTTCTTTTTTTTTGTCCTAAAACTAATCCAAGGTGGTAGCATTCCCTACATATTCTGCCAAGCGTCATCCCCTAAAATTTCAGTTTATGCATGACCAATAAAAGCTTGTTAGAGTTTGGCACCTAAAATCTCTGCTAATTCATTCTGTGCTGGCTTTGCTCAATGCAGCAAGATGCAAAGGACTTTCGCTCTTTCCTTGTCCTGGCTGCCAGGGGCTGCAGCAGTAGGAAACAGATCTGAGACAAAAAGTCCCTCTGGCAGAGCCTGAGCAGCAGAGGGAGAGGAAGGAAATAGCTGCAGTGAAATTCTCAGGGACAGGGAGCAGAGAGAGATTAGGACCCCAGGGGAAAAGGATAGGTTCTGACGTTGATTCCACTGAATAATCATTCAGTAGAGCTCTGCAAGCTATTTGGAAACAGGACCTAAATATAAAATAATACAGCAGTCTGGAACTGAAGAATATGGTTTCAAATAGCATTTGTAACCACACTGGAGTAGATATTTTTCATAATAGAGTGCAGCACAGATCCGCTGTATATGGGAGCTCTGGGTAAGATAAGTAACATTTCCAAAGGATCCAGTAAGACTTTCATGAATGCCATTTTATCGCTATCATCATCTGTATTGGTTCCCAAAAGCCGTGGCCATAGATCACAATCCCAAAGTGCAAAGCCTTGCACAAAAGCCCCATGACAAACCTGTGTCTATGCCTCACACAGCTTACAACCTCAGCTGCAGATAAATTCCTTTCCTCAGCTCTAATCTGTTTTGCAGACATTTTTACAGTACCATGACAAAGAGATACAAGGAACTTTCTGCAACAATACCAAGAGTTACACGAGCGTGGTCCAGTGACACTGTAAAAGGTTCAGATTATGACCCGATTGCACAATGCAGCATAAACATAAAAATCACAGAAGCTACAGAGGGGGCAGGTTATACCCAGCACATCCATCAGCAGCAGAAGCCAGAACAAGGAGATTACCAGCAACAGCAGCATATATTGTAACATATCTCTCCTTTTTTTGTTACTAAGCCATGGGAAGCATTTGCTGTGGAATTATTCTTACATCTCTTCTGTTGATAAGCTACTTAGCAAGGTAGAGTTGTAGGTAATCTGAGTAGTGCATGAGAAATGGGATGTGCTATTTCACTATGCCACTGTTGGATACTTGGTTGCCTCTTTCCAGGCACTGTTTGGGAATTGCAGCTGCTATCTCACAGTTAAATCCTTTTGCCCATAAACAGGTCAAAAGAAGGCCTCGAATGTAGAAGCATCTCCTGAAAAGAAGGAGGATAACACATTTTCTCTTAGTTTGCATCTGAGATCAAGGGAAGGAATTTGGTATCTTTAAACAAATTCCTTCTGAACTGCACAATGAAGCAATAAGATTCTGCTGCGCTCATGTTTGATAAATGATTTGTTAATGCGATTGACTCCCCTCTGTAAAATGTATTTCTGATGAAGAAAGTTCAGGTGAACACCCCAGGCACTGTTCCGGTGGCCACATGACAGACATTCCACAGCATAGCCAGTATCTTGCAATTATTTTCTACTGTAAATCTTTTGATAGTCTACAATAACTCAATCAGAGGTTTTCAACCACGAAGTTTATAATTTCAAGGTTTTCCCCTCCTCTAATCAGCAGTTTTATAACCTACTGATCTTCCTTCAAAGAGAGCTGGTGATGATCAGTGTTTATTCCAAACCATTTAAGAAGGCAGCTGTTTATTAAAGTGCCAACAGCTATGATTGATTTCTGATGCTCATGAGTGCATCTGTTTTCTAGTTAATGACATCATCGCAAGCAAACAGATATTGCAAGCTGGGGCTCTAATGGAGAACTAAAGCAGCCATGCCTTCTCTATAAAAAAGAAATCTATTTTGCTCAGAAAAAAATATATTAATATGTCAAATGTTCAAGTTACATTCATGCCAGTTGGCATTCTTATATGCAACTGGCATTTCCTCAAAAAGAATCTGTGGGTTAACTGTTTATATTAAAATCTCTGAAGAGGACATCTGTTAGTCGAGATTCCAAAAGTGGTGACTGATTTATGAGCTAATAAAACACATCTGTACAGGGAAAAAAAGGACTGAACTATAGTGAAACTAACATCTGTCAGCAGGCACATACAGACCACAACAGCAAATGAAATATTGAAGTATTTTGGATTGGGAGGGTTCCCCTTAATTCTCCCCTTTTTGTGGTGCTTTAGGTAAGGACTAAAAATGAGTATACTCCAAGGTGCACTGAAACTTGCAAAAGTAATAGCATTCTAAACCTCATTTCTTCAGACCAAATTCCCATCTGATGCAAACTAACTCACTTTTTACTGGTTTTACCTTCTCCTACCTCCTCATGAATGCACTGCTGGACCATAGCATTGCCTACAAAGCACTGATATTATCTCCTTTTAAGTTTCTTTTTTTTTTTTTTAATATAACTTTATTTTTATTACAGAAAAATATAAAGAGCTTACTTAACCATTTCCTTGCAATTCCTAAGTGCTAAGAGCACTGCTGCCTGCCTGCCTACTCCTGGAATTCTTCAAGGAGATGTTTTCTATTTTATAACAAATAGGATTCGATGTGCTCAAAGAACAAGACCATGACTCAGGAACCCCAAATTGTGAAGCACCCTCCATAAGCAGAGCTTTAGCTGTTTCTCTGTGAGGATGAATCATTCAAGAGCTAGAGTATAGAGCTCCCACTTGAAAGGCGTTCTGCCTCCTGCTGCCACTTGCCTTGGTGTTGACCCAGCTCAACCTTCTGGTGTCCCTTACACGTCTATCTCTTCAGCATACGCTGCTTTCGGTGCACATGCGTTTTACCTGACTCTGCAATGCTGTGCACTGGTGAGAGAATTGAGCAAGAGGCACCAGATCTTTAAAAAGTAGCCACTGAGAATTCTGCACACTTGAAAAATTATTCAAAAAAATACCAGAAGTAGTGAAATCACAGTTTGAGGCCTGAAATAAACCCTTCAAATTTCTTGGCTTTTGAGTCCTTTTATCCTCTTCCTTGGCTCTTGACCCAAGTAACAGCATCTTCTGAAATTTAGAAACCTTATTCACAGCACTGCCTGCTATCTCCTGTTTATTTCATTGTCTGTGCTTTTCTTCCCACCCTCATTCTTCCAAAGGAGCACCGGGGAACATCACTGTTCTTGTTACAGAAAGCAGGAGATGACATATTCAAAGCCTAATGAGTCTCCTCATTCAGGTTTAGATCTTTAGCTTTGAGACTAAACTTAACCCTACCCAGCCAGTTTTCATCCTTTTCATTTTCTAACTTTTTCTCATATATTAAATCCACATTTCATATCCTTTGCTAGCTTCACTCATGAATTCAATCCAACTACAAATAAAGTGTGTCATTCCCATTTCCCCTTATCTTCTTGCATCTTGAAATAATTAGTAAAGCATATTAGAAACAGCAGAAGGCACCGGCAAGTCCCTTGACTGCACTAAGCTATCCACAGCAAAGCGTGGCAGTGTTAGTTCTGGTCGAGATTGTAAATCCCCTCATCTTTACCTAAAGGGGGTCACAGCACAGTCTGATCCAAAGCTGGCAGAAGGACCAGACACCTATGGGCACCAGAGAGCTCAAAATCCGGTCTCGCTTTTGTTGTCTGTAACAGTTTCAAATCTGCAGACACCTTAACTTGTCTCATCGATGGCTCCACACAACTGTTTGCAATCAATAGAAGGATAGGAAAGCCCCATTTGTTTCAGAGGCAGATTCTGTGTAGTATTATTAATATTAAATGTAACCTGCTAATACATAAATCCCATCACGCACCTCAGAATAAAATGTTTCCATGGGGTCCATTGACCTGCATTTTTAAGCCTGACTACTTGTTTTAGTTTTCAAATAGGGAAATAAGTGTAAGGAATTGCCTGAGAAATCTCACCCTCTGTCTTCAGTGAATTTTGAGACCTGAAATATCCTTTCCTGTGATTACAATGGAGATAGTAAAAATGGAGGGGAAATAATTATTTTGCAGTAGGTTTTGATAACTCATATCAAATTGGTGTACTCATTTTGCAATGTTTGATACCGTTTCATTATATTAATTAGACAACATATTCAATAACGAAAACAAGCTCCTTACAGCTTTGGCATAAGCAAAAAATTAAGAGATGCTTTCTCAGTACTTTTTTTAGTATTTTTTTTAATTTGTTCTTCATGAAACTTAGGGGAGAAATTATAAACCTTGACCTTTTCTGCAACAGCTTCATGCATT
Organism: Megaceryle torquata; assembly: GCA_024611175.1. Taxonomy (NCBI): domain Eukaryota; kingdom Metazoa; phylum Chordata; class Aves; order Coraciiformes; family Cerylidae; genus Megaceryle; species Megaceryle torquata. The sequence goes on along the minus strand of JANIJG010012813.1, from coordinate 144,997 downwards.
ATGCTGCCCTTACTCCATGGCTAAGTGCTTTCCTAAGCATCCCTGATGCTGAATTTGATATCCTAAACATTTTCATTAAACTCATTTTTTTGGGCATGCATTATCACTTCAGGTAGCCAAGCAGCAAGTGAACTTCCCGCTGTGATTATACACAGCAAGCCATCCAATGTATTCAGGATACGCGCAGCAATTATGCAAACCAAGCCGCATCGAGGCAGACCCTTCTTAAAGGTGGTTTGGAGGAAAACATATTGAACAAGTTATGACTGGGGAATTATCTAGCAGCAGAAACACTAATAGCACTAAAGCTGATTAGAACATTTGAGAAATTATATCGACAAGTTTTTAAATCTTGTCATTTCACTGCCATGCCTTTCCAAGAAACCTGGTTTACGGGTAACGTGCACACAGAGTAAGATGTTGCTACAGGTAAGTGCATCTGCACGGGAAGCTTCTGCAAAACAGGTAACAGGCACTGTATTTACACAGGGGTTTGCCCAATGATAATCAACAGACTTAAAATACCAGACAGGCAGAAATTACTTCAGGGGACTGCAGGGGACTAAGCTATAGGAAATCATGTCCCATTAATTTTGCTGCTCAGAGAACAATTTAGGGTTTTCATTTAATTTTTGTCTCATTCTCAGATGACATATGGCTATGGTTTCTAAATATAGCCTGCATTCAAACACTGACTGTATAAAGAGAAAACATTCCCATTATTTCAAGGCTTTAGTGTGGACAATAATTTTGCTGCCAAGTTTACTCTGATTTTGAGGTGGGGAATTGCCAACTGTCTTTAAGCAGCTGACCAGGGTATTCAACAGATGCATTCAGCCCTAGCACGTTGTATGCTTTCAATACTGTGACTTGCATAAGAGAGTAAGAAGGATTACATTACTTCTGCAGCTATCAAATTAGTAATAGGTTGGGTCTTGGTTTGGTTTTTGTGTGTGTGTGTGTGTTTTGTTTTGGGGGTTTGTTTTGGCTGTTGTTTTGTTTTGTTTAAATTCCTAGTAACGAGAACATACAAGTTCAAGATGAGAAGAAAAGAGTGCAACAAGGTAAATGTATTAGTCTGATCCCTAAAGCACCCAGCACCATATGCACATGTTTGTGAGGGATTCTGCTTCAGTGAACAACTCGAACAACACATAATTTCTCTGATCCTGTTTGATCCCAGGAGAAACACTTGCAGGTCGCTGTTTAAATGAGGAGAAAATTGATTATAAATCAACTTAATTTTCAAATGTATTAATCCAAAGAGAACCCAATTTTGTGTGAAATGATAGCATTTAGAAAGGAGTATAAGAAAATCTCAGCAACAAAACCCCTTGGCTTTAATCTTAGCTAGCATCCAAATTTTAAACTAAAATGATAGTGTCTCTCATTTTTCAGGTCTCCAAATTTCAGCAGTGATATGGAGCGTGAAGGCATAATTAATCATAAACAAATTGTTTACATTTTTTGTAAATGTAAGATGGAATATTGGATCCCCCCCTTTCTTGCCTAGCTTTGAAAGCACAGGCTATCAAGAATAGCTGTTACTTGCAATTTCTGAGGCTTTATATTTCTTCTGCAAGAAAATGGTTTTAAACCTGAGCAAGGTGGCATTAATGCCACAGCTTTTAACTGGCAAGAATAAAGGTTTGAACTTAATGACATGCCACATTTTTCTATCTGTTCTGCCATGTACCTGCTGAATGAAAAACAAACTTGCAGTTGTGCCCTGCACTGATACGCAGGGATACTCACCCCCCACTCCTCCTCAAGGAACTTGATAATAGTTGTACCTCTAAAAGGTTTTTGTTTACATCATAAAACTACTGCACAACACATCACAATCAAGCTGTGTTCAAAAGAAAATGAGCTGCTTTGATATGTCTACAGAGCTTCCTTTCTGTGGCTTAAATTGAGAAGAAGTTGAAGTTTTCCGACTCAGATCCTACATTTGTGCATTCAGTTATTGATAGAATTTTTCACAAGAAGAATTCACTGAGGGGGCTAATCCTGCAAAGCGCTAGCTCTAGTGAAGTGGAGAAAGCTTGCCAGAGATGCTCAGCGTCTCACAGACTATACTCCAACTGACAGCACAAGAACAAAATGACTTCAAGGTCAGAGAAATGCAGAGAACTTAAATCTCTGTGTTTCAGACATCAGCTGTGCACAGTGCCTATATTTCACATTACAAGTTGCCACATCATTTTTATAACAATTTCTGGAAAATACAGAAAAAATATCAGTAAAAATACAAAGAAAATACGCTTTGAAGACAAGAAACTCAAGATTCTAGTAAAGATACACTAAATCATAGACAATTTGGACTATATGGCTTCCTCATTAGCTGGAGGACAAATTCTCCTCTCTCATGTGGATAGAGCTTTTAGGAAGTTAATGAGTAAGGTCTGGTCCAACAGGCTTACTGAAGCCAGCATTTCTTTCTATCAATATGTAGCATGCTGGTACTTAGCAATGTGGTTTTTGTCTCTGAACGTAACAGCATCTTGAAAATACTCATGAACCAACAAACCAACCAACCCTTTTGAAAAATCCAAACCAGTTCTGTTGTGATGCACGTCTGAGACCATCAGTAGTCTTGTCTTCCCAGAGCAGAAGGCCCAGTGATTAAAACACACAAATAGGGCTAAAAATCTCATCTCACCACTGATTTACTGTGTGACCCTCCCAACCTCCTTTCAAGCAAATTATGTAGTTCCTGTCACTTTTTTTTTCTTTTTACCACATGGTCAGGAAAGTAATATTCCCATGTTTCTCTAGCTCATGCAAATTGTGAGAACCAATTACCCTTTGTGAAATGCTTTGAATACATATTATCTGAGGACAACTAAGGAAAAGAATGGTAATTATTCACAGCTTTCATTCTCCAGCACATTTTAAACAATTTTCCATTCCTCAGCTAAAGTAATCACACCCAAACCTGATCTCCCTCAAACCCCTGCTCTCAACATACAAACATGAGAGTGCAAATGTGTAAAGCAGAACAGAGAAGTCTGAAAGTCTTTAGTAAATATGTTGGCCGCTAGATAAGTTGAATTACAAAGTTATTTCTTTGAGTATTTCCATTACAACACTTCCATCTAATTCAAACCATTCCAATACAGCTTTCCTAGTGTCCTTTGGATAATGATGTCTTTCAAAACATGCTAAATGCTTGAAAAGGCAAGATCATCTTCCAGAAGGACAGAGAAATATCTATCCATATATGTTTATACATACATATATATAAAATACATACAGATATGTGGAAGTTTATAAAAACACGCGTTTTAGAGAGAAATCAGGTATCTATAGTAACAAGATGCTGGCATTCTAATGTCACTGTACTTTCTCATAATAGACCATTAATGAAATAGTTGTTTGATGTTCCATCGGATATAATGATAGCTTTTTGTGCCGTAAGTAGACAGTTGTACAGATGTGTGCAGAAACTTTGTTATTGCCAAAAAAATCCTCAGCAGGGCCATTAGAAAAAGCCATCATTCTATCTTCACTTTCTTTCACTTATAGTTGAAATATTCCCAGTGAACATTCAATTTCAAAAATGCCTACAATTTTAAGAATGTTATGGTTTCCCATATGCTGAAACTTAAAAAAAAAAAAAAAGAGAATAAAAAAAATTGAAGTGATGGCAAGAGTTCATTTGAAATATGGAATGAGAATATGTCAGATGAGGACAGCGACTTCCTATCACATTCTAGGACCCGCCATGCAAAGAAATTCTCACCATGAAACAGAATTTTCTGAAAAACTTGTATGTCACTGGATAAAATTATTTACATGATTTTTTTATCACATAAGGAGACAGAGTGTAATTTTGGGTAAGGATTATTCACTACAATATTTTTAAATCATCTGTCAAAATTGCTCTTGCTACTTCTTCCTATGCCACCACTGCTTTATTCTTCAGCAGACAAAGCAAAATCCACTCATGCTTGGACAAATATCCTTGGATGATCAGATTTTCTCATCCTTGACTGGTAGGAATTTACATGGTACAACAGAAAAATCTTCCTCTCTTTATTTTTAAGTTGTAAAGTAAAAAAAAAAAAAAAAAGTTGAAAAGCTTCAGATGTGAAGGTGGAATAAGATTCTCTGCAGCTCATTTGTACCAATACACATTAACAAAGTGTTTAAGGATGGGCTCATTTTCACTTTTCTACACTCCAAGGCCTAATGCTGTAATTTTTCGAAGAGAAGGAGCTTCCTGCTGTTCTTAAGCCCTACCACTGAGGAACAGATCAGCTCATTAGGTATTTACGGCAGCTATTCTGACATGTAAAGCATGGCAGCATCCTATCCTCCTCTTCAGATGGACTTAGATATTCCATGACAGGCAGAGGCTTGTTTGAAAATATCACTACAATTATTTTAGGTCTGTTTTAAAGAAATGAGAGTTTGGAAATGATGTTTACTGCAGATGGAGAATTATAAGGGGTCACGTACATGATATAATAAAACTGCCTTTAACAAACAATAGATTTGTGTCCTATTTTCCAAACATGTTTACAGGGAAGGCTTCACTCTGGCTCTAAAGTTTTACTTTGATTTTTAAAATAATACCCCTCAGCAAGAGTAAAGCTTCCAAAAAAGATAACAGCACCTCAAAAACAAAAGCTGACTTACTCAGACATGCATCTAAAGGCATAAACAGCTTAGTGACTGAACAAACTCCGTACGTACAATTCACACAAGTGTGTCCCAAGGAATGAAGTCTGATGTGTATGCTGTGCCTCTCAGTCTCCAACTAGTACCTCTTCAGAAGTGCCACACTTCTGCCTATTGTTCCTATGTATTGCTTTCCCTCACCCACAGGAACCTCTGAGTGAACCTCAGAGCCGTTCACTGAGAGCACAGGGATTAACATCTGCAGCACTGTCTGGATGTTTGGTAGGTAGCTCTCTTCTGTTACTGGTAGGAAGGACATTCCCATCTATTTCCTACTTCATCAGGGTTGGACAAAGAGCTGTATCACACAGACCAGAGATGTACATCATGTCAACCAGTGCTAAGGAGAGAGGACCATGAGAGTCATGAGTCCCTCATGACTATCCCCACAAACGCTTCTTGTGCTGTATATTTTGCACAGGAGTTACTCTACTGTATTTTTATAGGCTAGAAAATTAATTATGGAAGAATGTTATAGATATTGAAATTAATGCTTATTCATTTTTTAGGAGGACATGTTTTTTATTCAAAATTGTACTGTACGTACGTGTAAATATTTCTGCAGGAAAAAAACAGTAGTGACCATGTTGCCAAAGTAAAAATGTACGCCGAGCTTTTATAACAAAACGAAAGATAGATGTCTTACTATGTAAAAGACATCCTTACTAAGGACATTTTCACCTTGAATCCCATCAGCCATCACTTTCAGATGAATTCTGTTATTGTTTGTGTGCACTCGAACAGCAAAGGATGTTTTACACAGCTCCAGTTTTATAACTGTTTGCCCTTGGCCCAGGCCCATTGGAATACACAGAACTTGTAAACATCCTGCACAAACACTGCATTTCTTTTGTTATCTGAATTTAAGATGTAATGAGTCAACTTTTTTTTTTCTGAGTAATTACAAAGCATTCTAAGTTTTTCAAAGCTTTATGACATAACAAAATATGACTTAGAGCACAGAAAAAATAATAAAAGCTCTCCAAAAATTTATAGCATCCTGCATGTTGTAAAAATGCCTTGCACATTCATTATATCTCCCAGTAGAAAATTATTTCCATGGTATGCTTTAATGAATCTGGAGATGGTTTCAACACCTAGACCGTTGAGAAGCAAGACTATTATTTTTCCTATTGATAGATTGAGGCAACTTGTGTAAGCTTTCATCCATTTAGTAGCTGGAACATTTTCAGACATAAAACTAAATACTACCCTTTCCTTATAAAAAGGGAAAACTGAAAACACTGTACACTCAGTGCTGAATTTTGATTTCTCAAATATGGCTAATTAAGAAAAAAAAAAATGTGGGGGAAGAGAAATAAAGCCATAACCTATGCAGAGCCCAGAATTACTGAATTTGGAAAGCAGAATTCATTTTAAATAAGGAACCTAGAGAACCACAGTTGATTTTAGCCCAACTTAACACATCTTTATAATGACTGGGATAGATAACATTAAATAATATTTTTTCCATTAGCCTGAAAACTATAGCACAGGGTCTAGTCACTAACAACTCTATGTAAAAACTTATTTAATCCAGTCACAGATATTTTCCCCATCCATATGTACAGGGAGAAGTACTTCTGTCCAAAGCAGAGGCTTTGGGTGTCCTTGCAGAGTGAAGAGCAATGCAGTGCAAAACTGGGTCATGTGTAAGTCGAGCCGGTCTCAGTACGCTCAGGAATGTTTGAGTAACTGAAGAACCAGCTGCCACTCTGACTGAGCTGAAGTGGAAGAAACAGAAAGTCAGAGTGATTGAATTAACTTTGCAGTGTACAAGTCTGTGTAACTCTGACCGACTGTAGCAGTGTTCCCAGCAGCAACACGTGCTCTCAGACTGTTTTTCCTGCTCTCCAGATCCTGAGTCTGCACTCAAGGGAGGCTGCAGAGGGTCTTGCTATTCCATACACACTACTAGCATTACGGTTACAGTCACTATCGTACCTGAAGGACACAGAGCATTCTGATGCCCACAGTAGTATTAAAGGCAGATAAAAAGTGACAAAATCATATTGAAACATTTTGTTGATTTTTAGATCAATTTGCAGAAGTTTTCAATTAGTCTTATGCATGATACGTAATAAAAAAAAAAAACCAAAAAGAAAAAGAAAAATACTAGAAACATAGAATGGTTTGGACTGGAAGGGACATTAAAGATCATCTAGATCCAACCCTGTCCCTGAGCAGGGACATTCCCAAAGGGCAACTCCTCTATTACATTTTTACTCCATAATGAAGAATTCCAGATGAATCAGCACTATGTTCAGTTTTTCCTTACATATTTTCCTAAAAGTCTAAACATAGCAAATAGCTATTATAAGAATCTCTGTGGAGATTAATCGTTATTAAGTCTTTACTCAGCTCTGACAAGAAATGTAAAGATTTTCTTTGAGCTAAACCAGGAATAAATCACAAGCATTACACTTGATGTAATTTCAATCAGGTTTTTGTGACATCTCTGAATTTCATGGGGGATATGAAAGTGAAATGTTGTCTGAGGGTAGTTTATTGCTGTGAAGCTCCTCTATGCATCTTTGTTTTCTGCTTCCAGACATTTATCTTTTATTTTTTTTTTCCCAAAGAGTTAAATAATGTGCTGTCAGAAATATTGCAGTCCAGCTTTTCAAACAGGGCCACTTCTGGGCCCATGCATGTACTTCTGGATGTCTGGTCTGAACTGAACAGCTCTTCTTGCCCTTTTCACTGTTATGCTTGTAGAGTTCAGATCCCATGTCCACATCAAGATTATTCTGCAGATAGACTCCAGATGTGCTCTAACGTAGCCATGCCTGCTCTGAATATCCTTAGCTCACAGAAAGCAGCAAAGAGCTAAACTCCTGACAAGAGAACTAGGAGTAGCCTGTGCTCCCAAGGCTATCATCTCTAACAAATTCTATTTCTCCCCATCAACATTATTAAAGCCTTTGTGTCCTCTGATCTATTTATCACTGTCTGTCTTCCTTTCCTCATATCACATATCTTGGTCTAACCAAATTCTTAACATTAAGCATCTCTCATGAGGCAGCGGTTACAGCCTTCCTGTCTTTTCCAGCTATACACACATAATTAATAATAATAATAATAAAAAAAATAACTGTGTGCAGCTGGATGAATTATTCATAAGTGAATATACCAAACTGCTTGACATTATCTTCATCTTCATATATATCCAAGAAAGATGACTATGTATCTTTCAAAGTCATTTTTCTATTAGATAGCAGAGGAAGGTTTTTGATGTATGCAGAGTTAAGTACAGTCAAGTGAGCATAATGCAAAGCAAAACTTACTCAAACCCCACATGATTTTTGCAGGACCACACAGCTGACTATGCAAACAAAGAAGCTTTTGCACATGCTACCAAAGGAGTTCTGCACTCACACTGTCCACAAACACAGGTTAATTGGCAAAGCTGTGCAGATATGCCCACTTTCATTTCTTCTTCCATGTATGCTAATTTGCCTGACAATTTACCAATGTTTTAATATGTAACTACTCCCTTCCCTTCTTTCTGCAGAACTGCAATTTTGGAAACTGAGTGATTATTTTTTTTCCCTATTTCCATTATAGTGGGATCATTTTAACAGAGTAAAAGAAAATGCCACAATTCTTCCTTTTTCTGTCTTACACTTTAAAATACAATTAGAGTCAAAACGTGAATCTAAAATGGACCCATGGGATCAAAGTCTTAGACACCATAAACTGGGACAGATTCATTCTCTGCAGCAGAGAGTCTAAAGCTAAGAGTTTTGCATAGAAGCTTTACAGCAATGAATTCAGTTAAAACTGCAACAGTTTCCAAGGAAAAAGTTATCCTCCTTTCCTGCCCGAGAAACAAACTTGTAAATTTAGTATCAGTGTCCCTGATATTGTGTAAGCAGCTATAAATGATTCTGTAACCAAAACACTTAACAATTCTATTACTGTTGTATGATCCAGATTCAAAGCAGACCCCCCTCAGCTAAATCTGCCTCCAATGTTTGCAGGGCCTTGTTTGACACAAGTACAACAGTGACTTCAGGCAGCAGTTTACACTGGTAGAGCGGAGAATTTATCACTAGTGTTATGAACTTAACTCCAGAGCATAACTGTACTTTTTGAGTTTTTACCCCTAATTTCTCTGAACTTAGGTCCTGCAGACTTCCAATTTATATATGGTTGTCCTCCAGGAAAGGCAGCAAAAACAACATAGCTCTTCCAGTGAGTGGCCATGACCACACAAATAGCAGTGCTAAAGTCTGTGGTAGTGAAAAGAGAGGTTACACTGTGGGATACAGTCTTCTAAAAAGTAAAATGAGTCCTTGCTTAGGTTTGTTGGACAAACGGATAAAGCAGTCTGGCCACCACAGTGAGTAACCCAATGGAGAATGAGAGCTCAAGATCTGAGATGCAGCTCAAGATCTTTGAAGGAGCTGGGGCTTTAACCATGCTTCTGAGCAAATTCTCCACTTCTAGCTTTTAAGCAAGGTGTGTGCCAATACCTCATAACTTAACACTGACAGTCACCTGCTTTTAAGAAATGTTTTTGACTTCCACAGACAGTTAGCTAGTTGGTTTCTAACAAACTTCTCAGTAATAGGAATACAGAGAATAGTTTATGTTAAATAAAGCAAACTCTGAAAAATGTCAAGTGCATTTTTTATACCTTTCCCATTTCCACACTGGGATCTACCTAGAGCTCTAACAGCTCTCCACTTCTAATAATAGAATTCCAATATCAATACTCAGTAAAACCAGGCAGAATTATTTAGATCAAATTATTTTGCACTGTGTTTAAAACATCCTAGTGATATCTTTAAGTGATGTGAACCATGTAGCTCCACTGATGGCAATGGTTCTAAAGGAAGATGAGGGCTGTACAACACTGCTAACAGACTTTATTTTAGAAGCTCACCTAATATGATTTATCATAACAAAGTATTCTGTTTATTAATAATTACCATTATTACTATGGAAACAAGCAAAACAAAACAGAAATTACCTGTGATTTTCCACTCCTGAAGTTCAAATGTATGACCGTGCTACTGAAGTAAATCCCTAGGAATAGTTGAAAAATTATATAATTATCTCCAAAATGTGCTAATAGCCCTAAAGCAAATGGCTTTTTATTGCATTTGTTACTTGTGACCTTTTAGCTCAATAATTCAGGAGAAGGTGACTGCAGCCACTTTCAGTCTAACGGAAGGGGTAAATGCTGTTTGATTTGTGGTTATTTCTGGCAATCTCAAATAATTATTTCTCTAAAACACAGAAAGTGATACTGGATAGAAAGATGCACAGCTGAAATATTGCGTAGCCACAGGAAAACATGAGGTTATTGCTTTGTGATAAAGCAAAGAGGTACTGTGAGGACAAAGAGCTCAGTATGAAAAAGGACTTTGCATATTCTTCAGAAAGAAAAAAACTGTGCCAAAGCAATACCTGACTTAATAATTGATAATCAATATGAACTATCACTGATAACAACAATGAATGGATTTTTCTAACAGACACAATTCAGAGAGTCCCAAATCCCTGCTTCCTAGCTTACATGTACTAATAGGCACCACCACAGAAACGTGACATCTTAAGCCTTGCCCAACACACAGAACATTCTCCATGATCATTTATTGAAGAGATCTATGACTCTTGAGTCTTCACTCACAAAATACAATGTCTAAATGAAATTCTGGCACAGCAATTGGACATTCTTCCTCTGATATATTATCTCTAGCACCAGTTTGGCATTACAGACTTTACCCAGTAACCCTGCCTAGTTTTATTTGCCCGGCAACAAATCCAAATGAAACCTTTTGTGTGGTTCTCTGAGAGGTGAACCAGCATTACTGCCAACAAGAGGCTCAGCTCTCTTCTTACTGAAACATGCAGTTTCACGGGAAAGATGGGAAACACGGAGAACACGGGAAATAAAAATTCTCCAAATACAAAGCATGAACCGTGTTGTAGAAGCAAGACTCCCTGGTAGTGAGAATAGGAGCACATCAGTATGAAGTTATACTTGTCTATCAATATACTGGCCTACACAAATATGCACCTATGCATGTCTGTTTTACTGAAGGTGTGAGAAAGCTCTACATATGCTGATTCCTTTCAAATACATGTGCAAGCCCACTTACTCATCTTGTACTATCACCTTACCCATGTCTTGCAGTTCAAAATCTCTAAAGAAAGTTAGTTTATCTTTCATTACAAAGACTGTTTTTTCCTGCCCCTGCAAATTTCTGCTTCTCTAAACTCCTTCTATGGCTATTTAGGGTTTTGGTCTGCTTTAAAAAAAAGAAAAGATTGTGGTAACAGATACTCCAGAAGGTATCTTCCTTTGTAATATGTTTCGTCTGCTCTCAGATCTTTTCATTAAACAGTTCATTGTCTGGCAGGGGGGAGGACAGGACAGGGAAGAAATTGATTTTAGAATTCATCATTAAATGCCCTTGGGTTTTTTCCTTTTTCTTCCCCTTCTGCTTTCCTAATAACAGTATGGCATTTTCTGTGGACAGAATCAAAGAGGGAACTTCAGAGAAGTCATTCCATCAGGCTGGTGTCTATACATATGTTTTAATGCTTAAAACTTTATTATATAAGGTATTTTCTAGGAACTCTTCATAGAAACTGATTTTTCAGTACATAAAAGCATCACACATTCATGCACATACTAAAAAAGGACTTTTTATTAAGTGCTCTTGAAGCATATGGGCTGGAATGGCCTTTTCATCTCTACTGGTTGGCAGGTCAACTGCCTTACTGTGCTGGTACTGTGGACTCCTAAAAGCATTTTCAGCTTTATGAACAAACTGATATAAAACATGTTAAGTCTGACCCTGCAATTATGTTGCATTGAGCAGGATCAGCACAGTTATTGCCTCTTGCAATCTTCCCTTTGTTGGTTCAGATGCAAAGAGCACTGATAAACATTTATGGCAACCACGTAACCGTTAAGCCTCAATATTAATTTTTAACCTAACTATTTCAGTAAATAAGTCCAGGGACCGCCATTTAAAGATAATGAGACAGCTGCCCATGGCGGGGATGTGTTATAATAACTCAAAACTACATGGAAGACAGAGGAAGCATCAGAATGTCTGAGCTCATTTTATAAAGATCCCAGAGTCCTCAGTTATGTTTAAAAAGTCTCATGGGAAGCACTCACTTTTCTGTTTTGCCTAATACAGTATCAATGAAGAAAGAAAACATGTAGGGGTGTCCCATCACAGGTATTACCTTGGGTTTCTAATTTCAGATGAAGTTTAGCAAGTATATGTAAATATATATGCATAGGAAAAAGTTTCCCAGCACAGGCAGAACGTTTGCCTGGAGAAATACCATCAGATACCCTGTGAGAAGCAGCTCTCCTATGCCACAGATGGAAAAAGTCTGATCTGGTACAGTCTGGATCACCCCTACTCCAGTTGCCAGTGGCTGAGCAGCAATTTGACAATACCACCTAGATGGCCCCTTACAAACAGAAGTAACACCACAACTTCAATGCCACCAAAGCTGTTATTTAATCTTATTTATTCAGTGTCATCTGAGACCTCCTTCCCCCACAGCACAGTATTTCTCTGACTGCCACTTCGAATCTTATATCACGTCTGCAGTTTCTGTGTCTCCCCTCTAGATCTGCAGACTGATCTGCATGGGATAGAAATTTCAGGATTTCAGTGTGCAGTAATTGCTCAAAGTTATTGCAATTTTACCTGATTTTCATAAGCATCTGCACGCTTTCTTTCATGCTCTCCTGACATTTACTCTGGGTACTGCTCAGTACAGTGTTTTTTAACTGAAAGCATATGCTTTGGAAAATTGCCTCTCAAGGCCTTACACCCTTCATCTCCCACGTCCTGTGATTCAAAGGTACAACTTTGCTCAGCAACAAAGCTTTGTATCACATCTATGTACCATTACCTGACTTCACACCTATCAGGATCATTGTGTTTCCAAATTTAAAGTAATAATTTCGCTTATATTTAGCGTGATTATTACACAGTTTAAAGACTTCCTTAGTGAGATTCAAGAATGCCATTAAATACCATTTTTCAGTTGTGGTGAATAGAAAATCTAAGAGAGACCGAAACTAACAAAAATCTTAAAGCTGGTTATAAAATAAGAAAAATCTCCCGTGGTTGCTGATACATGTTAATCATTCTTGTAATTTTAAAATCAGTTATTATTGTAGTTTTGCCTATCAGGAAGTGTGATTTATGGCACTCCATGTACAGTTAGTGGTGCGAGTCCTGTTTTGCTTTCCTGAGCTTTTCACTTCAGGTAATTACCATGTGAAACCCTACCAGAAACAAAGGAGTGAGTATGATCCAGGACATGAGGTTCTTGCTGACAAAGCTTCCAGAGATATGTGACAGAGACTGGATTGACTAAAACCTGCTTTTAGAAAAGCCTCTAGTCACTCAAATCCAAGCCTATTCCTCAGCTGCTTCCAGAACCTTTGTCTGATTTTTTTTAATATTTAAAACTAGCTCACAGTTTGGAGGTGAAGGGGATGCCTCTTGACACAAAACCTCAGCTTCTTAGTTCTGTCACCTTAAAACTAAGCTCTTGTACCACAGGAAGCCAGTTCAAACCATAAAGAAATGCTAACTGCAAAGGAAGGACCATTTGTATATTCGGTTCCTGAAAGGAAAGCTGAAGCCTGTGTCTCCTGTAATTGCTGTCAGGTTGAAGCTATCCTCCTGTCAGAGCACTTTCCAGTGCAGCTGGAGAAACTGTAACCAAGCAACAGCCAGTTTCCGGTCCTGAGTGTCTGCCCATGACTGACGTGAGGACTTTCCAGATGGAGCTGGCTGCCATCACTGCTGATACAGTGGGCACGGTGATGCCCCACTGGAGGGGAGCATCTACCATCACCAGCTCGGGGAGCGAGTCCTCTGAACATGAATGCCAGCACTTAACAATGCTCACTTTGCTGGCTGTGAGCTGGAACTGTTACAGGCCAAGTGTTCTTTCTTCATCAGATACAAGGGACTTGAGGATTGTGGAGGGAGCAACAAGTAATGAAGGGGTTGGGGAGAAAGAAATCATAGTTTTGCCCCTGAAGCCAGTGCGAGTCCAGCACAAACAAGACTGCTGCACAGCACGTATGTCAGTACGTTGTCACTTGTGGGTCATTTCAATGAGACAGTGTCTTAATTCATTTCCCCATAATCAGCAGGGTCTGTATCCTTGTGTACGACTTAAGACCTTAGCCTCAAGGGATCACTTCTGTTCTTTCTGCTCTGTCTTCAAGCCTGAATGCAAACACAAAGGCTGTAAGTTTTATTTTATACAGACCCTAATCAGTAATGTTACTTCTCAAAGAACTTTTCAAGATAAAGTATAAAGGAATTTAAATCATATCTGTGGTGTAGCACGAGAGCTCACGAGTTATTACAGTCTCTATCTTACATGTTGTATCTGGTTTTATCCATCTGTGTCCATGAAAACATACAGGGAGCCAACAACTAGCTGTAATTGGTGGGAGCTGTAGGTACAAATAAAAACCAGTTTTTCTCTTCAGTATATACAACATATGGAGCAGTACCGAGGTCAGGAGAATTATTTCTCAGCATTCTGTGGGTAGGTTTCTGATAGCAGTTCTATTTTACAGTGTTGCAAGCTTTAGAAGAGTTATGACATTATTGTTTCTTTCTGGATTGCCTTGATTGAGATCAAAGTTCAGGGGTTGTATTATGTTACCCAAAGATTGCTTTGCTCCTGTTGTTTTCAAGGAATTGCATGGATCTGTACTGAGCAGCTTAAGAAGCAGTAAGCCTTGACTTCATTCTTGCTACTACTAATGAAAATCAGGAATAGAACAGTGAAACACAATTAAGCTTGAGTAAAAGAGAAGACTCCAGCCCACACAATTTTTTTTCCTTGTTTTTCTGCTTTGTTATTTACAGAGTGTCTAAAAAGATGAAGTTACAGAAAAGATGCAACTTGTTTTAAACTGTTTTCATTGTTATATCAGCTTTCACTGCTCCTGCTTTTCAGGCCAATGACTTTCAGGGTAATTCTGACTTCAATGGCCTTTATACTTATCATATAACTCCACAAGGGAGTTATTATATGCAGTGGATAATTAAGCATCTTTGCTGATGGTAGTCTTTGACTATGGCAAGATTCTTACAGAACTAGTCTTATTTTCTGAACAATTTTGTCATTCACTAATTAGAATCTGGCCTTAAGGTCTTTTAGAAACATTTTCCTGAACTCATCTTATTATCCAAAACTTTTCTGTGCATTTTCCTAGCCATCATATAGCAGCTAATTGCTAATGTATATATTCACATACAACAGAAGCTTTCTCCAAAGTGAGGAGTCCCCTCCTACTGCCCTCTTTTCCTGCAGTGAAAAGGTGAAACCTGTTGCCCTGAGGACAGAGAACTGATTTGTTGTCACAGAGAATGGTATTTTATGAATCCTCCTAGATATGAGCCATCTGAAATGGAGGGTTATGCAGAGATGAGATGTGTGCTGTGAAATACAAGATCACTCCAAGGTGGAATCATGGCTTGGAAGCTGTGGAGCAAAATTCAGGGAAATGGAGCAAGATGTAGTGCTTAGCTGTGTGAAGGCTATTCTTTTTTACTTTACACACATGGATTTACCCTGGAAAGATAAAACACTACTTGCATGTTTAAAATTAAGCACACAATTAAATGCTTTCCTGGATTGCAGCCAGACTGCTCAGCAACTTGCTGTATTATCCCTTTGGAGAGCAGTTAGTTTGTCTTTTTAAAGCCAATTTGTCCACCCTTAATGAATCACTGCTTGCCTCTGTCCTGTGTTTTATTTCACTGGGTTTTACATACACTTTTATGAGATGAAACAACCATCCTGCCAGCCTTCAAACACTTCTGACAACCCAAATACTCAGCCCAGAGTAGCACTGATTCCAAATTCATGGCAGAATCAAGATCCGTAACATTACCCCAGGAGCACAAAGCGGGAAGTGCATAATGACACTCTCTTTGCCAAACTTCAACAAAACCAGAAAACACAGAAAACTGCAGCCGAGGAGGATGAAAAGGGAAGTGAGGCAGCCACCATCCCAACTTTATCACAAGGCAGTGTTTCTGTTCTGCTCTACAAAAGCACAAAACACAAAAGACTATGAAGAAAAATCATCAGTAACAGGCTTATGTACCTCATAAACACATACCTAAGAGAACTGCAGCCCCGCAAATGATCTGCCTATGACTGACAAAACATTTATTAAATCAAACAAGATGCTCTTGGCACTTCCAAAACAATCAAAATGAGAGGAGAAAGGATGAAGTGGAAGCACTTGGGCCTAGTCAAAGTATCAGGTATCAAAAGGTATCAAAACCACAGAAGCCACAGAGCCCTCTAAAGGTTATTTTTCCTCATTGTCTAGCAGTTCAGTTTGCTTTAACACGGGCATAAAAATTTATGACAGTCCACCTCTCTTACAACTCTAATTATATCTCATGATAAAATACAGGCTGTACAGTTCTTAGTTCACCCCTTTCCATCCTCCCTACAGTGAAACTAAAATTTCAGACAGTTACAAGAGGTACCAATGCATTTCTGAAAGGAAAGAGAAAAGTTTAGACAAACTACAAAGTCTTTGCAACTAGCAACTACCTATAAACTCAACCTATCAAGAGCTCAGTCAAGCCTCTCGAACACCAGAGAACTGTATACAAGTGTTCAAAAAACCCGTCCCACCGTAGCAGAAAAAATTTAGCTCTTCCATTCCATGTCAGTAGCTACACTCCCTGCTGCAGAGACTGCAGCCGAGACATTAGCAAGTGTGCTCCCCATCTGACCGAAGCGATGGCAGAGACCTGAGCAGCCCAAAAGGCTCTCATGGTGGTTATGGGAAGAGTAAGGAAGAATTAGGATGCGTGAGATACTTTAATAGCTAAACCAGTCCTCTCTGATTTACTATGAGGCTTGTAATACAGCTGTTTGATTTTACACCTCCCGTTCCCCTATCTGATCATTATCAGAATGATAAAGCAGGTGAGAAGCATTCATCTGTGTTTTACCCACATTATAGCTGAGGCAAACTGGTAAATAAATGAATGACGACACAGTTCCATATCTTTTAGCTTGTTAAAAATTGCTGCTTGGGTTTCTATGAAGTAATTCTACCACATTATGTATTTTTCAGGAGAGGCATGTTACATCTATGGTAGCGATGCACATTCTGTCAAAACATGGAAACATTTTGCTTGCAGTACAGCAATGAAACAACTTTCTGAAACATCATCTGAAACAGAAGGCTGCAGCTCATCAAATCTGCTGTATATTCATTATATGCATGAATACTCCTCAACAACAACAAAAATTAGCCTGTAGCTATGAAGAAAGTGTAAGAAGGCATGGAAGATTTTATCCTTTTACTCACTACCTGGCTTGTGGTGGAAAGGCACAGCAGCTGTTGTAAGCACCATTCAAGATCATATGGCATGCATGCAGCCTGGAAGAGTTGAACATGTGGATGCAGATGCAGTACCCCAGATGTCTCTCCCCACTTAATAAATTTGTCTCTCCTGATTGGATACATTTGGTCACCTCCAAGAGTTTTATTTCTGACAACCTTTGGAATCAGTCCTGCTAGGAAAGCTGCTGTAGGAAGTGTTAGGAGTGGCCATAGCTGAAATGGATACTGTAATACTGAGTGACATTTTATATTTTTGGCACAAAAATGGCACTTAGTTATTTTAAGCTATCGCATTGTACCATGCAATGGCAGAGGACGCCAGGGTGATAAAATACCAGCTACAAATTTTAAGGCCTATTCTCTCCATCTATTTTTAGGCATTCAGGTTGCTATCAGCTCTTATACCATTACTAAAGGAAATAACATGACAGACCAACAATTCAGTGGAGGGACTTAGAGCAGCCTGTCAAGCTCAGACTGTCAGAAAGAGCCAGTTTGTTGGTATTCAAATTACAAGCTGGATGACCTGAATGTAGCTCAAAAGGCAAAAAAGAAATCACCTACCTTAATAACCAAAGGAAAGTCATTGCAAGAGAGGTTTGTAGAAATTAAAATACTGATGAACTTACCATCTAGTCCCTGTACTCAGATACCAAAACAAAATCAAAGTAATATTCAGGTTATAGAATTCCAACAAGATGTCTATCTGTACAGATTTCCCTCAGATGGAGATGAAGTAGCTAAAAAGTGACTCTGGAATTCTACTTTTGAAGTTTTAAAAATGAAACAATTTCATAATTGGATCTCCAATACCTGTGATCATCTATGACACTTGCAGCAAATTCTGAAAACACACACATTTTTGAGGGCATAAAAAGAAAACTTTTTCAGGTGTTAGCAATAAAATAAAAGGAAGGAAATGACTCTCAACCTACCTCAGAAATTCTAGCTACTTAAAAGTTCTGGCTATACCCAGCACACGTACACATAACCTTTAATACCTTCATTGTTAAGATCTGCCACTTACGAAAGTGCTATTATCTGCCTTTTATAGACAGGGAACAGTATAGAGAGAGCCTGACTAACTTGTTCAGTGCCATAAAGGGATCACGTAGTAGAGCCGAGAATTAAACTGTTCTCATAGCTCTCAAATAAATGCCATTGTTCACGAGTTCTTTACATAAATAGCATTTAACAGGGAGAAGGAGGAGGCAAGAGAAGAGGAGTATTTAATCATTAGGGATAAAGAATTAGAACTGTTAGCGGGAACAGAACTCAATGCAATTCAATATGGGAAAGTACTATAAGGGACTTTTAATAAATAAGTCTGACCATAAAAAACCAAACCAACAAAACCAAACCAACAACACCACCATCACACAAAATGACACCCAACAAACAAACCCACAGAGTAAGAGGAAGAACTACTATTTTGAATTATTTTTTTTTTTTTTTTAATGGAAAAGCAGATTATTTTTTAATATGAAACAGAAATTCAAGCATTATTCATTCCCAAATAAAGTTGGAAGTGGTATCAGCATTATCATACGGTCTTCACAGCATTTAAAGGAGAGTTCTTCTGATTCAAACTCATTATCCATTCTACAATGTTTGAAACGATCAGCAAATTCCACCCTACCTACACACATTTAGTGTGTTATCATTTATATAACAATAAAAGCTAATCAGCTAGGAACTGCTCTGTGAGAATGCAAGGTTGAAGAGAGTGGTTTTTTCAGCTTGAAATAATCAATATTCTAGTTTTGATCGATTCTAATTTCTATGCAAATCAATTCTGCAATCCTGGTCCATCTATTAACTGAAGCCTATTCTGAATGAACTTGTTCACACGAGTAGTCTAAATTAAATTCAGGCTTGTAACTTGATATTAAAGCGAAAAATTACCCATGATGGTCTAAAGCTGATAGATGGACTCATTCACATACCAGGAGTCTGGCCCACTGATAACATGAGAAATACTGAGATCTGTGTGCCCTTAATATCCAAGAAGAAACTAAGCAGCACAATGAGCAATATGTTTTTGATATGTTTAATGTTTTAAAAAAAATATATATATTCTCTGCAATAGGGTAATTTCCATACGAATACTGTTACACGGTATTTATTTATGCATACCACATCTTCGTGCTTGTCAAGAGATGTCTGCATGAAGATTTACTTCAGTGGTTATACTATAGCATCCTTCCAAATGATACCTCCTTTACTGGTGTTGAAACACAAACACCATAGCTTCTGATGCTTTAAAATTATCCCCATTAGCACAACCTTCGTAAGCAGTTAATTCCTGTTCTTGGATATATCTGTAGCATGGCCAGTATATGGCTTAAGGAAAAAGTACAATAGAAATCTGCAATCTGGCTTGTCTCCAATTTTCCCCTCCAGCAAATGATTTCTGTTTGCTTCCTCATTATTCTTCAGTTACATTCTGTGCTGTAACATAATTCACATAGAATGGTTTGTTTGTCATCCTCTTGGATGACTACAATTAAAATCTTTCACTGCTACTAAATGTTGCCACTGTTGTGTGCTCACTAAACAAGCATTGTAAATGAACAGGGAGGAAGAGAGCACACACACATATAGAACAGAGAACAACGCAGAAGAAATCCTATGCACTTTCCTCCTTAAATTACAGTGAAGATCATAAAAACCTCAAAAACGAGGGAATAATCCTGAATGGCTCGGAGCTGACACAGACTGGATGAAAACTTCCTTCTGTTGCTTCCTTCCTCTGCTTTAATTTAGTTGCAAACTAGCTCGAAATAAATTCTAGATTCTCCAAATACACATTAAAATGAGTATGACATAGGGAAAAAATCTGCTTAGACATAATCTGCATGTAAGGCTGCATTGTTCAAAGAACTATTCCAAGCAATACTCTGACTGCGTGTCCCCATGAGAGACACTCTGTTCATCATCTAAAAGGCTGTAATTAATTGGGAAAAAAATAACTGAAGGCGATTACTGGGAAACACATGGGAGGTGAGATAGACTATTAAATTTATTTCCAAGAGGAGATGTGAAAAGTATTACATTTCCCTGTCCAAATAACCCTAGTTAAAATACATTGATCAACTACAGCTTCAAATATATGCACGGCTTATCAGTTTATCAACATCTCAAGGTTTTGTGCCAATTGTTCTGACATGTTCTCAATAAATATAATAATAGCAAAAGGACAAAAAAATAAATGGGGAGATCCATCTTTCAGTGACTACTACCACCTCGGTAGATCAATACATGTCATAACATTCTTATCATTTGAGAAACAGAAATCCTTTTATGGCAATAAAGTTTTAGTATTTTAGTTATTAATTTAGATCAGCCATGACAGACCTAGGAAATGTCAGATCGGTACAGGAAAAACACAAAATGGATCCAAAATATTTGAGAAAAACATCTGGGAACACCAGTGGAAACTTCCACATGTTATGTGGGTTTGCAATTCACGTCCAGATATTCAACCCACTATTTAAGGGGACAGATTCCAATTTTACTGTGTGATTGAACACCATAAAATAAGCAAATTAAGCTATTAATATGCTGCTTTATATTGCTATCATCAAGAGAATAACCAAATCCTACTTTCTGGAATTGGAACATGAGAATTGTCATATCAAATAATATAACACTGCCAGCCACAGGCTAGAAGATTGTTGCTATAAGCAGTTGGGCAATAACAGGTCCTACAATAGGAAGTGTTGAAGTTTTGTATGTTTTTCCATATTTGGGAATCCCTAATTCTCCCGTCTCAAAGGCAAAGAAAACTAATCGTTTTAGTGGGAAGGCTGATGCTCCTTGTAGTTTTTAAATGGATCTGGGGGAACTGGGTATTATAATCATGCCTATAGCTATCTATTTTTTTGAAACCCGTCAGTTGCAATTATGCCAATACCTATATGGTACATTTTGATTTGGAAGTCTCCAAGCAGTTAGCAGCTATTAATTTTTCCAATTTGAGTGAGAAATGTGTTATTAAACCCTCTCGGCCTACGTGCAAACTAAGAAATGGAGGGGTTAAGTAAGACTCCCGAAATAAGTCAGTGACAAATAAAATCCAGGTCATCTTGACTTTTAATATTGTAGCTCACTCAGCATTTTTATAGAGCGATAAATGAAACATTTTTCCTGTAAAGATAAATTTAGCTCGTTTTCCTGACTAGAGTAAACATTGATAGCTACTGTCTGCTTGTGCTGAATAGCAATACAGGCATTCCTGTCATTATTTGTCAATTATCACAGAATAGTAACCAGGTTCTAAAAGCTAAATATATGTAATTCACTTAGAATCTATGAATTGCTGCTTAGACTGTGAAGGCTGGAAGGAAGCTTAGATATAAGAAGTATAGATTGGGTATATGTTCATGAAAAAAAATTGCTACCAAATATAGTCAACTTTTCTCTCACTGAAGGACTGGAGTTTATATAGGGCACTTTCAGGAGAAGACTATGGCTGTATTTTATATTTGGCTGCAGTACCACAGCAGCAATACTAATTTTTGGCACAGGGGAAAACTGTCATGCCAGACAAACTCCAGCTGTCCACTCTGCCTGTCACTTCCTTCAACTTCAAGTTTGTAGCAGAGGGATGCAGGGGTCTGTGAGCACATTAGTGAGGACTCGCCAGCGGGGACCAGAGGGAGGAGGATAAGAGTTAGCTGAGCTGGCAGGAGGGAATGGGGAGATGGGGACAAGGAAATTAGAAATGGGTAAAGTGTTAAGAGAGAGTAGGATGGGCAGAAAATAAAAGCCTGGCCAGGGAATGGAAAGGCAACAAGAGGGTAAGAGTGAAAAAAACACTGGATGTCCTTTAGGGATATTCGCTTTTAGGAGAGAAAAGGAAGTCGATACACATTTGGTTTTAAAGGTCCTCAGTGTGCAGGTTCTTTTAAGGTAAATCTAGACGGCTCTCGGCGGGTTGCCATGTCCCCCCCCAGAGTAATGACATCAAGGCATGCATGATGGACTCCACCTGATGTCATCGGCTGTGGCTTTCAGCCACACGGCTCTAAAGAAGTGCAAAGCTAAAATCTGTGGAAAGCTATTCAAAGAAAAGAGCAGAGCTTCAGCAAGAGACATTAATCTCTTGAATGAGAGATATTATCTCCTTTGACCCCTAAGTACACACATGTCAAGGTAAATAAAAACCTTAAAAATCAACACACGTAGGTGATCTGGGTTCATTAACATAGAGAAGAACACTAACAGGAATTTTAGCTACAGGTTCACTTGTAGAGTCTTGATACCAAGGTTATGAAAATTCTGGTTTCTGGATGTTCCTCCCGTCAGAGAGCATAATGAGGAATTGCTGGCCAGAAAGAGAATGGTCTCAGTGCAGAGATGAAAGCACAGTTAAATAACAAATCTCTGCATTACTTCATCACGACCTTGGTTCTTGCTTACATGCAATGACCACTGGAAGGGAATCAAGAACAAGTAACTGACTTTGAAACATATAATGCATCGAACATGGAAAAGGCTAGTGTGTGAAAACCAACACTGCCTAACAGCACGGTGTCTCACCCCAGAAAGCACTGAGCTTCATTGTGCTGATGGCCATGCTCACCTTGGCAAGGAACTCTGGCACGCTTTTTGGTATTGTAGCCATGATGAATAGCAGGGATAAAGCAATACCCATTTCCAGTCTCTGGGGAATGGCTTGTAGCATTTTCATACTCTGGTTGGAGAATCTGGAAGAGATTTTTGAGATGGGTGTTCCTACACTTAGTTATGGGGGTAAACGCCTGTCCTCCTTCAAAGACACCAATTCTTTGTTAGAAGAAGAAAAAAAGTCCTTTGAAAATGCATTTTCACTCATTATTCAGTCTAAAATATTTCTGAAAAGTGTTTTCCCTGTGTTCAGATAAAGGTGGATATAACATCCATCCACAATCGAGGGCATCTTCATCCAGAGATAATGGAACAAGTAGCCCAAAGGCTGTCTTTCCCCTGCACTTCTTATCAGTGGTCCTGCAGCTGGTCTTGAGAAAAAAAGGAAATTAAAAAAATGTACTTGGCTTTGAGTGTTAAACCACTGAACATTCTTTGCAGCTTTATACTTAGTCTAGTATTTTCTATTTCTCTTAGTTTGATAAAACTTTGGTCTATAATTAAGTGCCTCACAGCATCATCCTAGTTTTCAGAGGTCTGGAATATGCTGGCATATGCCCTTTTGGGAAATTTTAAATTGCCTTCCAATCTTTTGTCATACATACTATGTCCTATACCTCTGAAAAGAGTTTCTTTTCTGTATAAAAGATTATTTCTTAGAAAATAATAGTATCTGTCATTTAATTTTCTTTCAAGAAGGGTCCTCCCCATCAGTTTAGCTTTTGTTTAGCTTCTTAGAACTGCACTTTAAGATTTTCAGATTTGCAGATGCACGGTTTTGAAAGGCTGGTTCATTAATTTTTGTTTCCACAATTATTTCAGCAACTGATCATACAATGATATGTAATGAAACTCAAATTCAAAGGAACAAATAAAATGAACCTATACAAAAATATGAAAATGAAAATCAAAAGCCAAATAAACCTTAAACCTCCATTTCAGTTCAAAAGAAAGCAGTATGTTGTGCTTTTATAATATTTCTGTTCTCTCTGCCAACAGACAGGAGATTAATCTTGAAGCAGCTAATGATCAACCCCATGGGCTGTTCTATGCAGTGGCACAATAATACTTGGAAAAAGAGTCACAAATGCAATGCAGAGATGAATCTACCTCATTCAAAATAGCTAATGCAGACTACAGGAATGTGTTACAATCATACATTTTTTACCAAAATAATGACAAGCAACTCTTTCAACATTTTTGTCATTCCTCTAAGAATTTGTGTCAACAGTTACTCTTCAGTAGTTCCATAAAATCCCAAACTAACCAACTCCTTTCAGTCATCTTTTAATTAAAATATCAGGATCACAGACAGAATATTTTATCTAATTTTAGGAGATATTCACAGAGCTTTTATGGAATTTCATTAAAACTCACTGCAGGTGCATTAAAACTTTGCAATCTTATTTTTGTCTATTTGTTTTCTGTGAGTGATATTTCAAGGGCATATCAGAAACACACTAAATCATGAAAGACTCTATTCAGCAAAATTAAGCTTTTCCAGTGCTAAGTAATTAAAGCTCTGCAGGCTTCCATGCCTCTGTACAGAGCTTAATCCTCACTGAATTTAAAAGTAAAAAAAAAATTAAAAAAAACTGTTTACCACCATTACAGAAAGTCTTCATTAGCTTTGTATTCTTGACCCTATTCCCAAGAAGTCATTAGAAATCTGCATACTGCTACACAATGGGGGAAGAAGGTCTTGTAGTCAGAGTGCTGCCCCAGCCTTCGGGAGATAATGCTCCAACTTCAAGGACCAGCCACATACACTCTGGGTGACCTTTCCTCTCTCTATATCCTAGCTCCTAGTTGTCAAAATGAGAATGATAATATATTGCTAAGTTACGGAATACCAAAAGGCCTGTACCTCCTTGAAAATCAAAAACCAAACCGTACACCATGGGTTTGACATATTTCTGGTATATCTAAAAATAGCTGCATATTTACTAGAAGGAGTTAAGCACCTAGAGGAACTAACTAAAGAAAGAAATGCCAAAGAATACAAATAGTTAATGATTATCCTGGGGAACTGGATGTGGTATGGTAACAGCATTTATTATAAAGTATCTTTTATATCTTTCTGTAGCTTTCTATAGCTTCAGAGCTGCCAATTCCACAAAATGAATCTGTAGGCTGAGCAAAAGTCATTGCATAAAGTTAATATAGCTTAGTGTCTTGCAATATATGAAAAAACTCACAAATTTTCTTTCACAGTTTCTCATTTCTCCAAGTCTAAATTAAACTTCCAACACCGTACGCTGCAGAGAGCCTGAAGCTTCCACTAATATACCTGTTTCCACAGGAAGAAGCAATTGTTTCTCAAGAAAGAAGCCGAGAGAGAGAGTGGTGATGACTTTGTTGAGTATGGCCAAAGGAACTCAGCCATTTTAGCATTCTGTATCCTGCTTTGCATTCTTGTGTCATATAAAATGTTCATAACCCACATATGTTGCCAAAAATATTCAACTAGAACAAAAGAAAAAAAAAATTACAAACCCCCCTTGCTTCTCAGTACAGTTGGTCATATCAAGACTCAGTTCTAGTGATAAATAAAAATTATTGTAAATCTACCTTTGGGTATTTTGCCACTTGCAGTCATCTCTACTGTAGCAGTCAAAACTTGACATTCTATGAATGCTCACAAACCAAGCTACAGCTGCTTCACTAGTAGTGCCCAATATTACCAGAAGGTGCCACGTTCCAATAGAGGACACTCAATATCAGCATATCTCATTGCCTCTGACTGACCACAAAGGACATTCAGATAGCCTTTTTGGATTCATCTGTGGTGATTGTCTGCAGATGACCTTAGCAAGCTCAGAAGCAGGACCACCGACAGCACTGAAGTTGTGACACTGTAGATGACACAGTGCAGAATTAACGATGCACAAGTTGGTTGGCAAAGCAGTGATGTAATGTGGCTGTAAGAGACAACAGCACGCAACCACTGCCTGCACTCATAGGAAGAGGAACAAGAAGAATCACTGAAAGCCAGCAGCCATTCCCCCAGCATCTACCATTGGAAATGCACACCGAATGGGGTCATAACTGATGAATGAAGCTCTGCAGATCAGAGTAAATCTCACCTAGCACTTGGAAGTGAGTAGAAGCATGTAACAGTAGCAATAAACTTTCTTACACTTGCCCCATTTCTGCGTGCCACTGAAGTCTTCTATTTCAATGGTAAATATTGGCTGTAGAAAGGGCTGGGCAAGCAAAATGTTAAGAGATGTTTTGCTTGAATTCAGTCCAACAGAGAAGGGAAGAGAGCGTTCATACAATAAAGGAATATATGGATTAGTCACACACTTTGTTCATGTGATGCCTCTGTTCAGTTAAACTTGCTCTTCCTGACCTGCCTTCAAGATGTGTTATCATATTTTCTCTGAGTATTATTTTGAAAAAAAAACCCAAAAAACAAGACAAGCAATTCTTTTTTATTGATTTCTTCTGCCAGGTTTCTTGATGCAGAAGTAGCTTTTATGATCAAACTTCAGTCTTTACTTTTATGGTGGTAACCAATATATAGGGGTTTTTGTTTTTTTAAAGAGTATGTGTACATGTGACAGAGGCAGTGGAAGAAATAGGTTGTTTCAAAACATTCAAAGTTCATTCTCTGTATATTCCCTGTTCTGCTACTTCAACCTACTTTACAATCACCATCAGTAGAGGGTAACAGTCTAGTAGTGCCCAGAAGGCAAAAAAAAAAGTGGAAATCGACTTCTTCAAAACTTTCCTTCCTAATTACCAATTAAATATGAATTAACTCTTATTTAATATGTATATCTGCAATGCAGCTACATACTACCAGAACATGAGTCACAGCTCTCTTTGATGACTGGTTAATGAAGTCACCACGATGGAAGCATGTGTGCACACGCATGCAGAAGTTTACAGCTACTGAACTGAATTCATAGTGCGTTTTTCCCTTCTGGAGAAATTGCAGATAAGTGCCCTTTAGGACATCTGCAGACATTACTGTATCTCTCATACAAAATGAGCATTAACATCTCTGGGTGAAGGACTTGCAGGAGAAGGCCATGTGGTTTCTCACACAACTTTGAAAGAAAGGACTGGCTAAAAAAAGAAAAAAAAAGCTGTAGTGGGTATTTACACTGCCACCTTTACTTAAAGACAGTTTCGATGTCTCACAGAAGAATATTCAAGTGAGATTTTTAAAGAAACAAAAAGAAAAATCTGTTCTTCCTTTAAGAGCTGATCAGATGTACTGCAAAGGAGTGGAAAACAGTTAAAATCTCCTAAACATATTTATAAAATAAAGCTAAAAGAGTTCAGTACAACTGAAACTCAATCTTGCATTTTGTCAGAGAATAGGCAAGGATGGAAGAAAGCATCATATGCAGCACCTGACTGCTACAGAATGTGGAATCAGAGCATTCATCTATAATTTACCAGTTACTGCAACTGTTCATATATGGTTAGATCATATAGTTTTCACACCAGTAGCCAGACTAACTCTGACAGAAGGCTTTCTATCCTTCACAAAACAATGACCATTAGTTGTATTTATGGAAATCCTGAAAAGAAATACAGAAATAGGTAATGCTACAGATATTTGTAAGCAGCACTGACCGACAGAATTAATTCAAGACCACTGAATACTTGTACAATTGTATGTGGTAGTGGTGGGGAAAGAACCTGTTCAGATTGCAAAGGGAAGAAATTATGAAGCAAGAAATAAAAGCAGATGTTTTCCTATATGCAAATCTAATATAAATGCATTAAATCATCATATTATCTAAGTTGAAATTGCTTTGTAAAGATAATTCTGGATAACATTTTAGGGGAAACATGAATTAAATGATCAGTTATGCAAACGATGGATTCTTTACTTGACAGCAATTGTTGAATGTCAAGAAACAACATACCACCCTGCTCTGTCACCCAGGGCTGGTTGCACATCTTATCATTAGGAAGATATATAAACAGTCAGGTGTGTGTTTAATGCTTTTCATTGTAAATGGAAAAGCATAGATTTTTTCTAACAAATATCTTGGGAAAAGAAGCTTCATGTTGACAAAGACTGAGTAACTTGATCAATATGCAACACTAAAGGAAGTAGAAGCATTCTAAAATACCATTACCTCAGTGGGTATGAAAAGCAAGAGTTCAACCTTACAGGTTTTGCAGCAGGTTTATTTTTACTATTCAGGAAAAAGACTATCACAATAAAAACTGACCTCAGCAGAAGTCCTTGGGTGCAAAACACTGAGGAAATAATGTCAAATACTGACTTAAATAGCTAAAATCTAACTTGGAAAGTACTCCCTTTCCTAGCTTAAAGAAAAACCAGCCCTGTATTCCTATATAGAAAAGCATATGCCTCCATATTTTGTGCTGTTTAGCAACGTTTAGAAAATTTGTAAATACGCTATAAATATTGAGAAAAAAAGTGTCGATTTGTTTATGATCCTTTGCTGCCTTGGAGTTTACATTTAAGGTCATTTAAACAATGCAGAATGAAATGGAGATGTCAGTTTTCATGGGTTTCTATTTTTAAATACACACAGAATAATACAAACATTGTGCTTTCTCTGGTTTCTCCACCACAAATGCAGTACATTCCCATTTCCCATTCAAACCACAAGTATTTCCTTGACAGGTACTTTGTTGACTCTTCTGTTCGATTCTGCTTTTAGAATGTTTTTATCCTGAATTCGTATACACACACACACACACACACGATTTCTAGTAACTGAGCCCTTGCCAAGAAGCAGCAATCCTGCAAACAGCAAGACAAAATCTGTTCCTACTGCCAAAACTCTCTCAATTTCAGGACACTCGGAGTGAGTGAGGGAGGGACAGAGAAGACTGATATTATTCACATCTTTATAGTTTTCAGAGAGGTGTATTCACTTGAGGACTGGAACTCTAAGGAGGAACATTTCCAGTTCTCCAGTAGAGTTCATGACAGTCTTTTTTTTGGATAGCTCTCCCTTTGAGATAGGACCGAATTCTTGGCTCTTCTGCTGTTCTGGAAAGTCAGAGCCTGCAAATGCACTACAAGAGGACTGAGCACCTTTCCCATCTCTTGTAGCAACCACTGCTTCTGTTGTTAAATGACTTAACATAGCTTAATTTTGGTTTCGATTTTGGTGTTTCTCCAAGTGCTTTCATAGTTAGAAAACTCTTCAAAGTACCTGCTTTGCACACTTCCTGGCTGACCAAAAAGGTCAAGCAGGGGTGTATGCTTTGTGCCAACGTTCAGAGGTGAGTGCTATTCCTTCCCACTGTGTCGTTGTGCAAGCGGGCAGATAGCATTCAGCACCCACCACATAGTACAACTTTTTCCATAGAGCTCTACCTTTAGACAGAATTAACAATTCAGCCCTGGAGAGCAACCAGCAGAGACTATGGTGACAAGACAAAGGGACAGTGATGTCTCTAAACGGCTTGCCAAATGGGCCACTTGCCAAACGACTACCACTGCACCCACTTGCAAAGTGGAAGACTCTGCCAGCCACAGCACAGCTCTAAATTCAGTCCATCTCTCTCAAAGAACAGTTTTGTTCTCCACGGAGTCATCAGACATGGTAAGACAGAATATGTGGTGCTACAGCTCAAGCTAATTTGTACCAGCCGCCGCAGGTGCCATCCTGGCACCCGGAGAGGTCTGCTGCCTGACCTCCTGCTGCTTAGCCAGGTACTGACAGACCCTTTTGTCAACAGATTTATATGGGGTATTTTCAAAACCAATTTTAAGTTAGCCTGGAGGCCACTTGACCTGCCCTCCAACCAAATTATTTGTTGGTGAAAATTAAGATCCAAATCACTGGAGACTGCCAAATGGAAGGTACAGCTCCCCACACATCATTTTTTAAAGGTAGAAAACAAGCCAAATGCAAACTGAGGTTAATGCAATATATACAAGAAAGAGAAATAAGATTAGATGTGATGTATGTGCCAAGAGGCCTTCTGCAGGCAAAGAAAAAAGAGAATAAGGTTAACGTCTTTGATTTTCACCCTCCCCCTCCACTAGAGCTGAGAGGAGTCTTCATAGCAGCAAGGTCAATTCTAATCTTATTTCCTTATTTCTCACAGTTATTTCATTACCTTCATTCCCATTTTTTAAACTTCACAGCAAAAATATTTTTTTTTCCAGAAATCTCTGCAATTCAGGATCAGTTGGATATCAGAGCAGTTTATTTTAAATAATTAACATGAGACATAAAGAAAGAAGTCTCTTAAACAATAGCCACCTGCAACAAATATTCTAAGAAAACACACCCTTTTCTTCTTGTGAATGGTTGATGCCTCTCAGAAAAACATTAACATTTTGCACACAAAAAATGATGTAATTAGCAAGAACTTTCTCTATTTCTGTTCTCATTATTGCTGATTACCAGAAATTATCAGGCAAATAATGGCTGCTTTCTCTCTTTATGATCAATTTATTCACCCTCCATCTCATTTCTCTGGTGATGAACTGAAATTTAGGCTCTTGTGTCTTGGTGCTTTGTAAAAAAGAGAGGAAATGGAGTGAGGGAGAAAAATTAAACACCAAGTATGTACAAAGTGTCAGAAAGCATTTAAATTATCTGTGCCAACTTAGACTTTTACTTCAAGCCCTGCAATATTTTTTTTTCATTTTTTTTTAAATCACAACTCCTAGAATCATCTGTTTAGTCCAGACTTTATTTATTAATGATAACAATAAATATAACCATCTTTTCAACAAAAAGACTGAAACTGTGTTTTCAAATTAAGCTTGCAATGACTGAAAGTCTTAAAAGCACCAGACAAATAAAGCCACCCTCTAAAAATCTTTAGAGAGAGACCCCAAATCTCTTCATTTCAAAGACACTCTCATAATTTGGGGGTGATATTACTGATTTTTACAATAGCAGGGCAAGACTCAGTTACCATGGCAGCTGGCAAGAGGTGGGGATTGCCTCCACTTAAATACCAAAGCACAGCCAAGTTTTAGCAGTTGCAGCAAAAGCTATGTGGGAATACTGTTAAAAAAAAAAAAAGAAAAAAAAAAGATATTCCCACCCAAAAACCTGTGCGGAGTTCTACGTTGCCAGAGCTATTGCTAATGCTATTACTAGCCAACGACCTCATTTAAATCTGTTTGGCACACATCTCCACAAGCCGCAGTCAGTCTTTGGACTGGTGCATAGACACCCCCTTATTTTTTTTTATGAGGGTTAGGAAAGATTTCTCTCGCTTGAACCACTTCACAGCCTGTTGTTTAGGGTACAGTTAAGGAGGCTCATCTTCTGCCTGAGAGGACATCCCATAGACCCCCTCCAGGGAGCTCTTCCCTGCAGGCACAACTGCAGTTCCCATACTTAAGACCAGGCAAAATGATTTGCTTTTCAAAATGGAGAAAAAAAAATACTATTCTCAGCCTGAGACTTTGCATTTTAAGCTTTAGCCTGGAGCAAATTATTAAGGCAGAGTTACTGTCTAAATCCCTGGAAATAGGGGTTTATAGTGAAAATACTGACAGATCCATAACTATAGCCATGCAAATACAGCAGATAAAAATATGTATAAATGATAATGTAATTTAATGGCTTAAAGAATTTTTACTGGGAAGGAGGGTAACATCTGCTTTATTTTGACAGTGTAAAATGTCAGAGCAGAATCCAAGGATGTAGCAGAGTCATACTCTATACTTCTTGGAGATTATTTGACAAGAACAATTTCAGTGTTCTATTTAATGCATTTACGACAAATTTAAGTGATGAATTGATGCCTGAGAGACAGTGTGGCTAGAATTAGGAGAACAAATTTTCTTGTTATGGGAGCAGCTACAGGCCAGTTCAGTGCTGAAAGGCATACTAAAAGTTAGGTAAAGGAAATCTGAAAAGAGTATTCTGTCAGTGGCAGTGAAAGTGGAAAGCTATATATTTATTAAACCATAATGTCACCAGGTTATACTTTGAAGTACCTCAGAGGCAGTGGCTCCTCAAAGTCTGTAGATACAAGAAAAGGATCAAAGTCTTTTTGGAAAAGTCGGTTTGCTAAGAAAAGCAAACATTACTGTACAACTCCAGATGTCACTTTTAGTCAAATATCATATTATTTCCTTGATCTCCTCTAATATGGAGTAAAATTGAACAAACCATTCTGTAAAAATGAACCTTCACTTAATAACAGTGGAATGAAGTCAAGCATCATTGTAGAGGTCTCATTTTTATATCGTTTTCCATGCTCTGTAAATAGTTACAGCCATGTTGAAATCTGCAATTATTGGGGTTTAATCCTGCCAATGTTCCAGACACAGTATTTCAAGGGGAGATACAGATCTCTGAAGAATATTGCACCGGGCGTTTTTAAAGCATAATGGCAGAGAAAAGCCATATGCAAGAAACATATTGTAGAACAACTTAAAAACTAATCATGCTGGCTTCCAAAGATTTTCTAGACAGAAATCTTCTTACTCTGGTTTCATCAACGTTACCAAGAGCATGAAGACATATTCCACTTGTTTTCAGCACAGGTGAACTGGTGACCTGCTTCTAGAGAATCATGAGCTGAGAAACCACATTTATTTTGAAGGCTATAAAAAAACCCCCTGAGATCTCAGTAAACCATCCAGCAGCAAAAGAGCTGCATCTGGGTTTATAGGGCTTGCAGAATGATTAGAATATTCACACTAACATTTAACTTTACCCACTGACATTATAGTCAGTATTTTTACTGTTTGAAAAGAATGGAAGAAAAGTCTAGCAATTTAAAATAAAGTCAAAACAGGAACTCTCCCAAACCATATTAACATTTAAGGATCAGAAGTAAATAACTAAAGCAAGAAAAATTTACCATTACTATATTTTTTTTAATTCCCATATTACTCTATTTTATCAAAAGCCACACACTAAGTGATCAAATTAATCTGAGGCATTTAGAGCAGGGACCATGTGGTAACTTACAAGGCATTGGTTATTCACAGTAATTTGGACATGGCAAGTAGCCAAAGGACTGCTCACAAACATATGGTTATTTATTTTCCACTAATCGGGCACTAATGCAGCCTGTTTGCTACATTACTTTATAAATATAACAGGCTTCAAAAAGAAAAAAGGACCACAAGTGCACAAAGCAATTAATGAAAACAGCCCAAAACAGCACGTAGAATCACTAGCATCTGAATCCTAAAGTGATTTGCTGGATATTTTTTCACTATCAGTCATCAAATCCCTAAAGACTGGCTCAAGCTTAATCTACTGCAGTGTGTTTGACTCCTTTGTTTAATCACATCTCAAATGGTGTCTTCTAGAGTGACACATCAGCTGAAAAAGTGTAACTGTTGTTCTGAAAACAACATCGATCTATATTTTATTATAAAGGCTGTAAGAGGTGTCTTTCTGTGAAAAGAAAAGGTGAGGGAATGAGGTCCATGTAAGTGGAAAGAAAGACTAGGTAAATTTATTTTGGTAAGAAATAAATTCACTTTTAAAAAGTATTTCATGATTCCAACTCCTTCCATTACCTTAGATTCTTTACTCTTTGCCAAGTGCCACAGATGAAATCTATAGTGGCCCATGGAATGTTCAAAGCCAAACAAAATAATAACTTTGAAGTAAAATTATATGAGCAGAAAGTATTAAAATAAACTGAGCATGGCTCTTCCTGATTACCCAAATCACACAGCCTTTGTTTACAGTTTCCAAAGCAATCCTGACACTGCTACTTCCCAGAATCAGCCAGAGTTTTGAGGTGGGTCCATCAAGATCTTTTCCTTATTGTTAGCAAACCAAAGCCTGTTTGTTTTCAGAATGCAGAATCTAAGACTGGACCTGACTACAGCTAGGGAACACATTTGGGATGATTACACTTCTTCAACAGAGAAAACTAAAGAATCAATCAGTAGAGAGATAAGCAGATTTATATATATATATAAGACATATAATATGTCCTCACCAGCTGTGTCCTTTTAGGGAAACTCTCACTTCAAGACCTGGATTCAGAAAACTGCTTGGTCCCATCTAGTCTCGAGGAAGCTTTTGCTCCCATCACTATCAATACTGGTGCTGTAACTTCCCTGAGCAGTCCTGCTTGTGCCAACCTTCCCCTTCCTCTGCTTCCATCAGATTGGAGCCACCCATCCCTGCACACCATCTGAGTCTCCCAGAGTATCTCCTCCTTCCAAAATGCCCTACTTGATCAAGGCATATCTTTCTCAAAGGAGAGTGACACATGTGCTGCTGTGTGAAGCAGAAGAGATGCTTTTGCCACATATTCCAGTAACTTTAAAAGTCAAAACCCAAGAAATGCAACAGATTTTATGGCACATTTTTCCCAGGACAATGGTGTAAGGAAAGATGGGTGGGTAGGAACCTGACCCTCTGCTGGGAAACATCACGCTTCTGCACCACCAGAAAACATTTTCATTTTTTTGGAACAGACAAATCTTAGA
Source organism: Megaceryle torquata (assembly GCA_024611175.1). Classification (NCBI taxonomy): domain Eukaryota; kingdom Metazoa; phylum Chordata; class Aves; order Coraciiformes; family Cerylidae; genus Megaceryle; species Megaceryle torquata. The sequence continues at coordinate 110,888 of JANIJG010012813.1, read as the reverse complement.
CGAATGGAGAGGGTGTTGAATTACCATCTTAAATAAGAGTAATTCCCTCTGATGGGATCTCACTGGGGATCCTCAGTAGCTCATGTGAAATCACTGCTGCACAAGTCATTATCATCACAAGATTGGTTGTATGCTAATGAAGAACACTGACTTTACTGTTCGGTTTTTCAAGATTAAACAACAAGATTTACAATCAGAAAACGCAGCTAGAGATTACACATTCTGAGGCTGCCAGAACAGAGCAACAGCAGCAGACTAATATTTGGATTTGGCATTGGGTGAGGATAAATATTTAAGGAAAAAATTGGGAATGGGCTACAGAATATTTTTTCTGTATATAGAATAAACTATATGCCTTATGATGTCACAATCATTTACTTTTTCAGTCTTTTGCAATATACTAATAGCTGTTAAAAGTAATGGCCTAATACTTTAATAGGAACAGATACTTTTCTTCTAGAGCAACTAAAAACATCATCATGATAAATTGGTAAGCAAAATATCCTTTTACCCTCTTCTAATGAAAAAATAACTGAATGTCTTTTAAATAACATTTTATGAAGTATTCAGTCCTTGCCTGAATGTATAGAGCCAGAGCTTCATCATAAATTAATCTATTTCCTGAGATTTAAGCTTCTCAGAAAAAGTTTACTGGATAAGAGAGGTGACACAACCTTATCCACAGTAGCTTAAATAATACTAGTTAATTATACTAGAAGATATTCTGTCAATTTAGAATTTGCATATAAGAAGGCTTATTAATAGTGCTTACTAATTTTAATGTATCAGGCATTCCCTTAACAAATTCTATGTCTCTTGGAAATAAGGAAATGAAGGTAGAAGAGAGACAGGATATCAAATTTCCAACCCTGAGCAAGGAACACCACAACTTTTACAGTTAAAAATCTTCAGAAACACGCAGGTTATCACTGAGGGATTTTATTACCCAGCAGTGGAAATACATGGGTAACATCTGTGATTGTTGGACAGTGGACATGTGCCAAAAGTTCACAAAAGCATGAGACATCCTGGAGAAGGAGGAAAAGAAACTTATGCTGCCAAAGTGCCAATAACATTTGTAAACTAAAGCTGGTGTAGCAGACAGCAGGACTGCAGAGGAAATTCAAGGCAACAGTCAGAACAGTCAATGACCTTCCTAAATTATTCAGAATGTGTCATTTGTTTGCAGCCTGAAAACTTACTTGAAACTCACGATCAAGATTTGAATCCCAGTTCTGGTTTTGGATAAATAAAAACTATTTCTCCATGACCCATTGAGCCTAATTTGAATCCTGCTATGGAACTTTCCTAATTAACCCATTGGGTATTTTTGTACACTTTCTTTAAAGCACTATTGACGTTTGCTTTAGTGCATCCACACATGGGAGCACCAATCAGACTCTTCTTTGCTCGTATAAAATGCCAGATTTAAGCAACAACAAAACCACCACATAAATCTGATTTCTGCAAAATGGTTTTTTCCTCTTGTGAAGGATGTATCTCAAGTTGACCTACCGAAAATCCCAGCAATTCAATTAACTATGTTAAATCTATGGAAATGGAGATAATAACGATCAAAAGAAATCAGGACATGCAAAAGTAAAGATGTTCTGACCATGGTTAAATAATAGCACCAGGTAGGCATAAAGATCTACACACCTAATATGAAAAGCAAGGTTAGTTGTAGGCTCTGCTTAATACTGCTTTTTCATACCCTGGTATAGAATCAAGCATGGAACCTAGTCTGTACTTTTATTCCTCCTTTCTTAAATCCAGCTGGTTTTTAGCTACCTTGATGACCCTTGGAAGGCACTCTTGCTCCAGGGAATGGATGGTAGAAAGCAGGCTCAGAGTTATGGAACTCAGAGGATGGCTTGTGTTGATGGCTTGCCACCTACTCTCCAACATCTCCCAAACATCCAATCCATATCTTACTGAAAAATGAAACTGTGGTGGCAGATCATTATGCATTAGTAGCCCTGAGAATAGTCAGGACTCTCAATAAGCCAATTTTTTCAAAAAGTCAAATAAATTAATTATATATATATATATATAAAAAAAGTGACTCATCAATGTTGCTCATAGCAATACCAGGTTAGGGCAGACTGTTTTCCGCTTTAAACAAAGGCTCTAAGATCCTTAGATCTTAAGGGAGACTTTGCCTAAGGAAAGCCTTAGTAGTTGGAGTTTGATGATGAGCTACTCTAAATTTGACATGCACTATTTCCAGTAAGATAGTATGTAAGTTAGCATAATGCCTCCCTTTCCTTTGCAATAATGGGCTTGAACTATTTCCCCCCAGTAAAGTGTCTCCAGACCTTCAGCTATTCAGAAATCATAATTCTACTTTCTCACCACCATGTATTTGAACTTACTTTCAATTCTGTATTAATGGAATCTGTGACTAGAAAATATGGCAATAAATGAAAGACTTTTTATCTCTCCAAGGCTTGTCAATTTATACCTTTTTGTACTAATTATCAACTACTAGCATCTTCATAAATATATTTTACTGAGACACACATCTAATTTCAAAACACAAATGCCGCATCAAACACATACAGCAGAAGATCACACATCAAGTTAGAAGACAATTTGTTGCCATTTCATTCTTTCATACTAACTCCATTCAATCCAACACTTCTCTGACTTAAAAGGCACAATTAGTTTAGATTTCTGAAAGTGGGCTTTCTTCCATTATTCATATTTAAATTCAGTTCCCTTGAGATGGAAGCAAAGCAAGGAATTTTTATCAAGAGACTAATAATATAACCAGTGAAAAATCTGAGCATTTTTATATTGAATTTATAAATCATGCTAGCAGTAACCAAACTGTTTAAATAATATATAGCGTTTAACTATAACATACTTATTGGCATAAGTAATTTTAGTGCTTTTGAATGTAACAAATCACTCAGAATATATTCCGAGTTAATCATTAGCATACTCAAGTCCAGAGAGAGGTATATATATTGTTCACTTTATAATTTGGTAGAAATGGCTGAGTCATAAAACCTCGTATTGTGTGCCAATTGATTTACAATTTTCTAAAGACATTTGGGTACCCTGACAAAGTTTCAATTTATCTCTGTGATATAAGCCACTATCTGCAGATAGAATAGCATGCAATTAAACTCAGGAGTGGAAATTAATTAAAATATACATGTGAGTGCAAAGACATATATTTGTTTTTATTATAGAAACAGGAAAAAAATACCTGCTAGCAGAGATATGGGTTAAATTAGCCTCTTCCATATCATCAGTATTTACTACAGTATTTATCACAATAAAAAACCACAAAAGCTTTGTAGTAGTGACTACACAAAAATAATGGGGGAAGAAGGGTATAATTTTGGGCTGTGACTGAATCGAGCAGCAATGCTGAACAGTTTTTCATGGTCTCATTCTGCACGTAATGGTTCATTCTGAACATCGAGCCACCACCTGTCCCCACCTACCCTGAACCGTAAAATCTGCAGGTCCTTATGAAGCAGCAGCTCTTCAATATTTAGAGGGCTTGGAGCTTGTCTTTGTAGCTTCCCTTATTCCCTCCTACAAAGGAGCCACAAGATGGGTTACACAGTGTATAGTTCAGAGATATTTTCTGAACAATTAGGTGGAATCCACTTGAGAGCATTCAGTGCAAGAAGGGACCAGAGCTCAGAGAGTTCAAATCAGACACACTCTACTGTCAGCCTCACTTACGTGACATGACATTTTAATTAGAAAGGGTCAAAGCTGAGAAATTTGTGTCAAGACCCAGATCTGAACTTTCCCAGATTATTATCGTACTAAAAAGTTGAATTGAGTGTTGTCTTTCAGTCCCATCACTCATTTTCATATTGGAAATAATTCTCTGTTTTCATTATTACCAATATTCACCCTATAACTCTAAGGAGTTTTCCTCCAACTTTCAGTTATCATCTCTATTCTTCTACTTTCAATGACAAATTCCTGTTCAACTCATGTAATTATTGTAATAGAAAAATACAGAACTTTGAGAAAATCATTATTAATAGTTCAAGTATTTTGAGATAATCACATTTTAGGGTTGGGGTTTTGTTTTTGGTTGTTTTTTTTTTTCACTTTGTAATTTTGCTTCTTTGCTGAGTGTCAAGTCATTTCCTTAGAGCATTTTAAGATAAAAGGAATGACTCAGGGGACTGTGGAAATACTGGAGGCCTCAGGTTTACTAAGACCAAGACGCCAGATTCACGCGCGAGTTTTTAGCAGTGGCAAATACTCTAATTCAACACGTTGTGTAGTTCTTATGCTATTGTATAAAATTAATGGACCTACTCTGTTAAAGGTAGTCTATGATGGGGTCTTCTGTAATGAAGAGATTTGAGATGAAACAGGAGTATGAAAAAGCTGAAAACCGCTCACTATCTTCAGTTTATTTTTTAGGCCCAAACTACTTAAACTATCAATTAGCTTGAAAAGGCTCTTCCTTCTTCAGATGTTTAAATATTAAAAAGGACAAAGTTCTCAAAAAATATAGATTAAAGCCAAAAAAATGTCTTCCATATAAACATGAAAAAGATTAGCACAGCCATTATAAAAAAAGCGTAACATAATTAATGTGTAACAATTACTTGAGATTATGTGCAATGGTTTTCACACATTAACCACACATTTGAGTTCAGGAGAAAAGCAAGAATAGTTCCATCAAGGTCATCACTGCTTAGAGCAGTGTTTTCACTGCCTTGTATCCCTAAATAAAAATACCTACAGAGAAGCAGGCCAGAATTACAAGACATACTTGGAAAGCAGAATGATTGCACCTCATACAGGAGTATGCCAAGATAGAGTCTCCTGTACAGTTAAGCAGGCTGCAAAATTAGTTCAAGAAGCAATATTTCTCCAATATTCTAGTGTACATCTTTTCAAATGATGTGCTCCTTAAAAGGTTCCTTTGTAATCTACTGAAAGGGAGCCCTAATGCTCTGCAGAAAATGTCAGATGCAAGAAGAAACTCACTCAAATACACAGATATTTCATAGGAAATTTTATCTGATTGATTCCAGGCTGATAAAAATCCAAAACTGGGAATTCTTTGCATTACACTCATCTACAACTTGTGTGCTCTCTAACATCTAGCACATCAGCCTGCATATAAAATTATCATTTCTCTATACTGTGCTAACCTTTCCACAACGATTCCCTTCATCTGTTACTGAAAAATATTATTCGTTTTCATTATAAGTTCTAGTGGACAGGAATGCTTGTCTTCATTTCATTTTAAAGCATCAGGGACACATGTGATGACCAATAAATAATGCTATAACCTTAAGATCGCATGGTCAATAGCACTATGGTAACTGGAGGCAAAAGAAGGGCATTAGTTGAATTATTCTGATCCTTTCACCTCACCCATCTGAGACACCAATATTTTTATTGAAATTATGTGTCATGCTTATAAAGACAAATCCTTCAACTGTCATCTTTTCTCCTTGGATAGAAAAAACTTTTTCATACCAACTGTGAATTTCTCCATCCTTCAAGTCATGTCTATGGCTCCAGCAAGCCCAGTCGCTTTGTCCAGGTTGTTCAACAGTCATCTGTTAATTTCAGTGTGACTGGAGGATACACTCAAAATATCTCAGGGGACTCTCATGACCTTGTTGTATTAGCCTTTCAATGGATATAAATTTTATTCCATGGTTCAGCAGACATGGGTTCTATTCTTGGTTCTGTGATGTGAAACTAGGAAAAAACCAAACCACTCTGAGGGTCACGATATTCCAAAATAGAAAGGAAGGCTTTAAGTCTGTATATGCTCCTGAAAAAGTAGACAGCAAACAGTCCTCATATCTTTCTACCATCAATCAGAACTGAAAGAGAGGCACATTTTCTTGGACGATCTACACTGCTGAGTTCAACGGACCCTGGACAGCCTCCAGGCAACAGTGGCCACACTGATGCATCCCCCTGTCTGTTGACGAGAGCTCCGAGTTGTCTGTAGAACAAGTGCTACAATCCTGCTTGTGAAAGGCCCAGGAACTGTGGGCAGCTTTTAGCTGTCTCATCTAACTCAGTTGGAATGATAGCTGCGTAAGGAGAAAACCACTAGTTTTTACAGATAACTACATCAGAGCATTTAATAAATATTTTTTTGCTTGTCTTTGGAACATAAGTCACTTGAAGTATGTGTTCTGAAGGGACGCAGCATGCATGACAGCTCTCTGAAGACAACAGTCCTGCTAAAATCCCATCATGAAATGAAATTCTAAGCCAGATTTTCAAAAGATTTGGTTTCAGTTTAACTCAATACCCACTGAATTCAACAAGAAAAAGTCTAGTCTTAGAGGGAGCAGTTTTAGGTCAACACTGTTCAGTTTCTTTCTGCATACTTTTCAAAAACATGTACAAATACCTCCCTTCAAGCACATTTACAGATTTTGCCTCCAGGGCTGCGTCATAATATCAGGGAAAATTTCTGCTTAGAGGTGAATGGAAAGCTTAGGACAGATAGACAGATATTTTAAAACGTTTCCTTTTCTGCTGCCTTTTCTGCAAATACACGCATCCTGAGGACAATGGATTTATTACAAACTAAAGAGGAACATTTTTGCCGGTGCCCTTTGACAAAACGTACCAGCCCTACACTGCACAGGGACAAAATAATACAATTTAGCCTATTCTATTCTTGCAAAGGAAAAGGTTAAAGTGGAGACTGGGTTTTTACAGCTCAGCTCAGAGGAAGGATTAGCTAGGAAAGGTTGTTGATACCCACTGAACAATACCTACAGTTGCCTTTTGTGCTGTACTAATTTTCAGCAATAGAACAGCAGCCAGGAGAATGATAAAAGGACAGCTGGGCCCCCAAATAGCTGACATCTCTATAAGATCCAGGTGATTGCCTACCAGGGATCACAGATGTGCATTAAACACATTGTATATGTTTGTAATACAAGATAAAATCCTTCTTGAATCTGACCATTTGGAGTGCCATTTTGCCCTGTCTTGTACCTTCAAACAGTCTCAGATACCTACATAGGTATCTTATGAGAAAACTGAAAACTCCTGCTGACTGAAGAATGTGGTCTGAGAACTCCACTCAAACTTCTATGGGGCTTCTGTAGGCAGATAGGCTTTAAGAAGAGTGCTTTACTCAGATCCTTGGTTCTCACAAAAGATAGAAATAGTTAATTTTTCATTAAAAAAAAAAAAGTCCCAGGTAATCAGGGACTTTCAAATTTACTGACTCTGGTAATGCAGAGGTACAGTTAGGTTACCTGAGCCTGGAAAAGCAAGAGACAGCTTACAGCTGATAATTCAGGGTATTGAGAAGAAGAAGAATAAAACAAAGGGTAACTGGCTGTTATTAAGTCTGTGAGGAAATATCCATACTGAATATAATCTCTGATCAATTTTCAGACTATAAATGTCATCTTCACGTGCTTAGGAAGGCTTTGTCTTTCAGTTTGTTATTTTGAGGCTTTAAATTGCAAAAATAATGTACAGTTCTGAAGGCCTGATTTGGGACTTTTCAGAAGTGCTTTAGGTTTTTTAGAGAAGGTGAGACAGAAATAAAACAGTAAAAATTAGAAGAGGGAGGAAGACATCTACTGGGGGAGCAGGAATAGATGAAAGGGTTCCCAAAGGTATGATCAGGCAATAACTTCTTAAGAGAGCCATCTAACATAGGAATATATTTTGAATGGGTTGTCTAGAAAGATAAGGTAGAAAAGTAGCTGAGGACAAATCCATAGTTATCACACATGGTCCATTTAAAAAAACCCAACAGACAAGCAGTTTCTTGAGACATCTCAGCTTGAAAACACAAGTAGTTGACACAGCCTGAACTACTACTGATTCTCAAAAATCATAGCCCAAGAATACCAGAAGGTAAATGTAGCAAGATGCTTAATAAGCTTAAGAAGTATACTTGTTTAGGAATTTATCTTGTTTCAAGAAATTAGATTTTTAAAGTATTTGCTATTGGCCATGCAGTATTTTGCTGCCTCTGTTTCAAAAATTTAATTTAGTCCCTTTCTTAAATCTTTAGCATGCATGATCATTTATTTCCTAATCTACCATGAAAGAAACTTAGAAAATATTTATATTTATAATTTTTGTAGGGAAGAGAAGGAAAGTAATCCCAGCATTGTCTCTAATGTTGTTTCATGCTTTCCTTATAGGCATTATTAGATTACTCTGATAGCTCTCAAACAAATTTTGCCACCAGTGATGATCCAAAGACATTTTCAATTATAACTTTCCAATATTATGCATATCATGATTATGACTTAGTAGATTAAAGAACCATGCAGTAAAAGCTTTCATTGAGGAAGTTTTCCCATATCAACATTCAACACATTTTCACAAAGATTGATTCAAAGCAGAATCTATCAGTCTATCAACTTGCATCTTTAGTCTTTTGCTATTGTTGCTAGATAAAAATGTCTTTTTTTTTTCTGCTACATTTTTTTTTCCACTACATTTTTTTCCTGTCAAGAAAACAATAGTTAATTCTTTTGAAGCACATGGATGATTTCAAGCAGATTATGTCACACAGGCCTATTCTTTTCCAGCAAGACCAGCATCCAACCTAAATGCCTTTGCCTCAGCAAAATAACAACTCTTGGTGTTCTGTGGTTGTTTTTCTTGCTGCTGCAAGTTCTTTGCAGTGTTAAATTAACTGAATGGGTTTTGTGAACAAAATGAGTATAACATGTTGTATTTTTCCTGCCAGCATGTTGGCCTTCTTATTTGTGGAGTCTAAGAAAGCTTGTGCTCAAGCTTTCTTTTTTTATCTTCTACCAGACACAGGCTGATACCATGGTTCTTAGTCTATTCCCTCTTTCTCCTTGAAAGGCTTGAGCTGCATGTTAGTAAGCAGCTCTGCCTGATGGATTCTCATTAAGCTGCAGCTTTTGTGAAGGTTTCACTGCAACTGCCATTTATCTCACACCTGAAAGGATACGATTCCTGTAAGACAGGTGGATTTTAAGCATCCCTTTACTGTCTCCAGTGCTTTCGCTCACTTGCTAAAAACTTGTAGCAGATACTGTAAGTTATTAGGAGCAGTCATCAAACAAAGGGATATACTGGGGTTTGCAAAGAGTCTTAAAAATCTAGGGTTGGATATAGGGAGGTGCAGGGAGATCAAAACTGTGGTGTCAAAGGAATCTGAGGATGCTTGGTGCATCACAGAATCTGGTTCCTAATACAGTTCAGACTAAAAACACATCACAGTTCATCCTGGAACAGGTGGAAGCAAATCCCTTGCCTGGCTTGTATGGCTTCAGTCTGTATTTTAGGCAGAAAACAGCAACTAACGATTTTCTTCAGAACTGTAAAACCACAAAGAAAAAGCAAGGAAAGCCAGTGTTCCTTGCTTGGAGCCCAATGACATCCTGTAAGAAATCAGAATTGATTTGCAAAAAAGCAAGAAAGGAAAAATAATAGAAGAAGATTCATTATTAAATTAAAAATTCATTCATTAGCTTATGAATAGAAAGGATGGCGCCAATATGTCAACATCATCTACAGGTCTCTGACCTTTTTGCAATATACTCTGAAAAGTGTATCTGGTTCTCTCACTTTAACTGCTTGAGAAACACAGGCTTCACCTGTTATTCACAGACATATAATGGTTCCAGAGGTTTTAACAGTCTTTATATATTTGTCAACTGCAACTATAACCCTACTCACTCACAGTGTATTGAGGGCACACCTGTTTGGAAGGTGTTACTGGTATCTTCAGGTTTCCATGATTTAAATATAGGTAGTTTTCCAGAAGGTGGCAAAATCCTTCTCCCAGTAAAGCAACCATTAAATGCTGCCACTGCAGCATACACCTAAACAATTAACCACCCTTTCTTTATCAAGTTGTTTAATACAAGGTGTTTCTGTGATGGATTACATGAACTAAAAAAGCCTGTGTGCACACAGGTGTTAAGTACATACATGTTGGTGTGACCATGAGTAAGATAATATATTAACATTCTGTGCTACTGTCCACCTGAGCTCAAACCCAAATGCTGAAGCTCTCTGCAGGGCTGCAGCAAGAGCTGTAGAGGTTCAGTTGGGGAACTGAGTGCAATTCAACAGCCATTATCTGTGGCAGGGTTAAGATGACAATGCAAAGCCCGACAGTCTGTCATCTTTCTGATGTGATAGCACATGATTCCTGATGGCTACAAGGAGCCCTGGAATAACTACTATTATATTACAAATGCCCTGATAGAGAACAGTCAGCAGATTTGTTTTTAACACAAATAACAAACCTAACATATTCATGGGAAATAATTTGGGGAAATATAGAAGACAAATACGCCAGACTGAGGTCAGCGATCTAGCTGAAGCTGGAAATCATCTCAGGGATCAAGATCATAAATGTGCAGAGGTTTATGTGTGTGCCTTCTTTTACAAAATGCTAGTATTTCCCTTTGGCTTCAGTGGAAATATTCACTGTATAAAATCACACAGATGTCTAAATCTGTGCTGGCTATGTTCCCAAAAGCTGAGCAAAGAAGCCAAGAAGATGGACTAATTGTACAGTCCATAATAGACAATTCTAAAAGCCAGAAGATGATTATTCTGTAAGAAATGCTCTAAACTTCATCCATAATTTCAGCATGAACAGCATCTAACCATAACAATTGCAGAACTATCGGCTTTTACCTTGTTCACCTAAACCTGTTTGCTGCAGAATTGATCTAAACTATTTGTAGTGCCCTTCCCCTTTTTTTCCTCCTTGTCCCTGTACATGACCAGTGATAGATAGGATATGGTAAAGAATAATTGGTTACATTTAAAATGCACATTTTCAAATGCTAGGCTTTATTTTTGGGGTACAATTTATACCTCCATCTGCACATGAATTGCTGGTGCAAATATTAACATTTGAATGGAAAAATAACCTGATTTATGAGTGTGTGCCAGGTTGCTAGCTATGCAAGTGCTAAATCCATATCCCCAATTCCAAGGGTAGGCATATTCACTGAAGCTGTATCTCAGCCAGGATAGAAACACGTTCCTTAAATATCTGGAATCACTGATGGTGAAGTGCAATTCCAAAAGGCTGGAGATGGCTTATTCTAAAGTAGAAATAATAGAGGCTTGGTGCAGAGGTATGTTATAAGCAGTATTTTGGCACTGGCTTTACTTCTTTATTTCTAGGAAGAATGAAAATTAGATTAAGAAGGCTGGTTCAGAAATACAGGTATTCTACAGTCTAAAACAGCATACAGACAGCCCTCTCACTGTGGTTCAACTATAACCGACTTGTTTTCAGTTCTCATCTATCATTTACAACTCCACCTTCTACAGCTCACACAGGATTTACATCAAGTCCTTCATCTCAAAATTTCAGGGAACCAGCAAATAATCAGACTGTTTCTGGGGAAAAGTTAAACTACATATAAATGAAAGACTAAAGTATAATGCAGATAAATAACTTTGCATTTCTATTTTTATTTTCCAGTTTGCTACCTCATTTTGAATTAATTAACTTTAAATATGCAAAATATTTGCTTCTACAATTGCAACAAAAATATATTTACCAGGAAGTACAAATATTATCCAGAGACTGCGAAGGCTGAGGCAATGACATCCAAGTTCCATCATTTATAAAAGACAGAAAACTTTTGCTAACTTTCCTCAAGTCACTGAGCAAGGGTAAGAGTCTACTGAAATGCAATAAAAATGACAAAATGTGACATTAATGCTGTAGAAAAATTAAACCAATTGTACAGCAGCAGAAAGATAGAAAAAGAATACGTTTCTCTCTGAAGAGAGAAATGTAAGGCGGCACGTTTGTGTATCAGCAGATCAAGATCAACTGGCAAAACCAGATGTGCCCAACAAAACCTTCTAGGCTGCCACCCAAGACCCATTTTTTTAGATAGTCCAAAGGAACTCTACAGCTTTGATTCAAGGAGGCACAGGAAAGAGTATAACTTCCAGCAGCCCCCACGACAGAGTAACAGCCTTCCTTACAGTGGTGGGAACAGGGAACGAAATTTCTCAGCAGGATACCAGAGAGTTTTGAACATTCAAAATCACCAATGAAAGAACACAACCCTTATTCAGACTTCTACTATCACAGGCAGATAAAGTCAGCATAAACTCTTCTGTAAACCCCTTTCTAATTAAACTTCCAAAGAAAAAAATAGTAATTACAAAGCCCATTTATCCAAATCTATTAAAATTAGTTATAGGTTTGTTTCAAATATTACATCACTAAATGTTGACAGTTTTCCAATTAAGAAATCAGAAGCCTGCCAATAAAAACAAGCAAAAGGAAACAAAAGACAAGGCTATAAGAAAAAGTTTCTAGCTCCTGAACACCTTTTAGAAGAGAATAAAGGCTATTATTGAAGTCAATCTGTTCTGACTCAGAGCAACAAAAAAAAGGATGCATATCTCTTTTCTAATGGGTTGATATTCCCAGTGTATTTTGGAGCTTCTTTTCCTTTTTAACAAACTATTTACCCTTGGCAGAACACACTGAGAACACAAAGGCTGAGACAGCATTATTACATTGCACATAAGTTTAGTAAGGAATTATGATTGTTTCCAGTTTTCATAGAACCATCTGATGCATATGCTTATTAGTCTTTAGGAGGAATATATTCACCCCAGTCCAATCCTAAAACAATCACCATCCTGCTCATACATGGACAGATCTAAACTGTAAAATTCTATGGATGAAGATACTTTATTCTGAAACATATTCACTGAATCACCAAGGCAAGCAGAGAGGAAACTTCCCTTTGATTGCTTAACCACTCCAATACGAGATGATGCTTTCATCTTTGTCATGTGCCCCCTGAATAAATGAGAAAATGTTTCTCTTATGTAGGGGAGTGGCAAGTTACCTCCTGAACACATTGGAAGGAGGGGACGTTAAGTCTGACTGGACCCTCAATAGTGTTCCAAAGAGAGACAGTGAAAAAGCTCTGTTCAGAAAGGCTTTGTTGTGCTGGATGCAACCCAACACGCCCAGGGATGCAGGCAGAGAGAATCTCTAACGAGTTGGATGTCAGCAGCTGCATACGGGGAGAGACACCTTTCAGATCTAATCTAGGTATTAGCAGATTAAGCGTGGTTTTCTCATCCTTTCCTCACCTGTGTCTTTAGTTGTATTGTCTTTTAAGAATGTTACGTATACTTTATTTGCATTTTATGCAGAGTTAAGAGCATTTTCAGAGAGACTTATTAATCACCAGACATTTTCCATCTGCGAGTACCAGAACCTTGAAAGGCAGAGTGCTGGGGCACCTGAACTCCTGCTCCTACTCCTCAACACATTGAGGTTTGGTTGGTTTTTTGGATACCTATTGGGTAAAAGAGCGTGCTCTTCATTCAGGTGTTGGTACCTCAGATATCAGGGAAAGAAGAAATGTCTTCCAGTGATCAGTGACAAACTGGGAGTTCCATGCACCAAGACACTGGGAAATACAACTGCATCAAGTATTTAGGCAGCCATAAATTAATCTTCTCATTCCATACACAGAATCATAGCATTTCTTATTTAATCAGAAAGTCATAGAGATACATTAAACTTAACATTGATATTGGAAAGTTTACTTCCTTTTAATAGGTACTATGCAAATTAAAAATATGAAGATGCAGAAAGATTAAGTGATTTGCTAGAGACAGCAAAGAAATACTATTAGAAGTGAAGCCAAACTGTTGTATGCAGGTGCTCTACTTCATCCACCAGCTTCCTACTTTCTGTCTGTGATGTCAAACATTTTAAAGCATAAGAGGTCTCAAAAGAACTTCTATTTGGTGCAAGTAAACAGTGCAGAAAAAAAAAAAGACATTATTTATGTTCATAAGATTCTAAATTAATCTTTTTTCATGCCTGAAGAGGTCTGACACTTGATTAGGCTGAATAAGGCAATGCTGTCAGACAGACTTCACTCATACAAATCTAATAGTCATGTACAACAACTGTGCCCCAGTTAAAAGTTTTGTGATCTCAGGGGTGTTGCATTTCTGAGGCGAGCTGTGATGTTAATGAAAGGATCACAGTAGATACTGCAGTTCAAAGCATGTGTACTCCATAGAGGATTGGCTATTTTCACAACCAAAGACCAAGTAATGTATCAGCTAAATGCAAAGATGTGTTATCATATTCCATTTATCAGAAAAGAGAGTGTTTCAAAATTATGAACAGAAGAAATTTTGGAAAATATATACTTCTTATATCTCAGACATTATGCAATACTTAACATACAGAATGACTTGTTAAAGTGATCATTCTTGGTTTTATCTTTTAGCTGAATGAGTATGTTAAGATATAGTAGAATTTAATCTTAAGGTAAATTCATATATTTCTTCATCTTAAGAAAACTTATGGATTTACACTGACAACTGACACTTGTAAGGGTAAAAGTATAGTAAACCTCTGTTAAATGAGCTACAGCACTAATGAAAATAATACTACATAAAAAATTCATTGGTCACGCAGACCAGGTATAGCTCTGACACGCCAAGGTAAGCTGATGCAGTTCTCCGTGGACCTTAGAGAACTCTGCCATAGACTGGCACATTATTTCATTGCTCTGAACTGACTACTGAAAACATCTTTTTTTTTCTGTCAATTTGGTTCATGGTTTCTCCATTGAGGATATCAACGCAGTGGGTGTTGAATTATGCAAATGTGGTTTTCTGGTGTGTGCACTTATTACTTCCCCAACTTCTAGGAGCTCATTTCACTGCAGGCCACCAAAAGCCGTGAAGATGACCCAGTAGAAAAAAAAAAAAGTAAATCTTTTTAATCTAATCCATATCACCTAATCCAAGGATGAAATAATTGTACAAATACAGTTAAAACTATATAAAACATGAGATGAAAATATTTTTATGTGGTACTTCACATGCTAGACCTGAACCTCATTAAACAGGAATAGATACAGCCATGTAGTATCTCAGGGAACTAACTATTGAGGTAGCACCACGTGATGTAGGTGAATGTATCAAATTAGCAGAATCTACAGAGAATCTCTCTGAATCTACAGCCAGATCTCTGCTGCTACCCTGATAATCAACAAATTATTCTTAGGAGATACTGGCAGCCTCACCTGGTTAGATCAACGAATCTCAGCGAATCTCACTTGATTTGTTATTGATTTCTCAAGGGGTTATTTGAAGCAGCAGTTTTAGTGATAGGTCTTCAGAGTGGAAATGAAGGGCAAAGAAAAAGCTTTGCTTATAAAAAGAGACTCAAGTGGTCACATTCTAATAAGCCGAATTCAGGGGATTTTTCCAACTGAGGCAAGAAAATCTTTGCAGAAAATCTGCAGTTTTGGGGAAAATGCAAATAGTTTCAAACGCATTATCTGCTTTACTAGAAATCTGAACACCTCAGATTCCAACACCTGACTGTTAGCAGATCTGAAAATAGGTATCTTATCTTAAACCTAGCATATTTGTGACAGCTGTCATATTTGCTGACATACCAGACATTGAACTGTGGAGCTGCTGAAGCAAGAAAATGAAGGCTGATATAGCCTGAGCTAATAATCCCTAGATTGAGCTGCAAGCAGATTCTTTCTAGGTAAGCCATAAAGCAAGCAACGTGTTCAGTTGTTAATACGAGCTATGGCATTGTGACATCTTCTACAGGGGAGCGAAACTGTTAACATTCAAGTAACTTGAATGCAAAAATTCAATGTACTCACACTTGCAGAGTATCAGAAGGTATCGGTAACAGGGCTGGTTGCTGCATAAACTGTGATTTACAATTGAGCACAGTCTTTTCATCTGACTTCAGAAGAACATGAAGCACAGAGAGTAATCAAAATTTCACATACAAGCAAAACACATGGTTGCAGCAGAAACTGCCAATAGATGAGACAGAGAAAGGTATAAGAAAAAGGATCCTTTGCCACACTAAAAGAAATATCTGCCCCTTTAAAGGCTTCACCCACAGTCCTTTATATATGTAAAACCATAATATTTATGACTGAAAAAATATCATATTTTAAATATTAACATATTAATGGAAAATCCGTTGTCTCTAATGACCTAAAAGTACAGACTTACACTACAGCACCACTATAAAATGAATTGAAATCAAGGACTTTCCCTAGGAAAGATCTTACACCCATATTCTTACACCACAATTTAACTTTCATTAGATTGCTTATACATATCACTACTATTTGTAGACCAGCATCAACATTTTTGATAAGTAAATATAAAGTGAATGTGTGGAAGTATCAAATGTGACAATTTCACATATATTTCACACGGTTTGCATATAGACAAAAGTAGATGTGGCAGGAGGGCGAGTGATTTTTGCTCGTTGGTTTCTGTTTTGCTGGGGGTTTATTTTAACAAAAGTTACATCTACTCTAGGAGCCTCTAAATTGATACCATCGTGAGAATTTTAGATGGCAACTACTCTAAGCTTCCTATGCTTTTGTAATCATTAAACACATTTGGTATACTTGGAGAAAAACAAATTAGCTCGGAATTTTAGCTAAAAAAAAAAAATCACGCTGTGGCATGTGATGTCAGGTTGCATCAGTCTTGCCTTAGTCTATGCTACAAGTCACCAGAAGTGACACAATCCAAAGTGACTTTACACAATACATCATCTGAAAAACCTGAAACAAATATCAACATTATATCTTAGACACTTTTAAGAACAAGAATTCACGACTTTCATAAGGCAAACAAAACAAAATAAAAAGAAAAGGATATGGCTAAAATGTTTATAAACCATACAGTAATGGTACATACAGTAGAGAATGCTGGGGATTTTATTACTTCTTCACTTCACCTACACATTCTAGTGCAAAACTCACACATACTTGTCATCTGCCAACTGCCTTTGTATATACGAAACCAACGAAAATCTGACTTGGTAGAAACACAAGCAGTCATTGCCCACACATGTGACCTTACTTCCTTAAATTGATCAAAAGTTGCTTCTACAGATAGGACTGAGATGAAATATCACCTCAACTCATCCCCTTACTAACGGAGTTCCTACACACCACATACACAGTGGCTATCTTGAATTTCCACAATGTAGTTTGCTCCCATTTCCCTTGCTATACCAGGCTTCTTGTGCACGGAGTTTTGAAATGCGAAGCTTACTTTCTTCTTATCGCTTTGTTATTCCGATTGTACTTTTACTAAGGTAGCAAGCATAATGCAGAGACAAGAATAAGGTTTGCAGGAGGGCTATTCGGCCAAAACAGCAAGTCATGCATACCTAGTTAAAAAGTTAATTGATGTATTATAACACTACCCAAATATTTCTGTTCTTTTATTTCTCTTCATGCAAAGAGTTCCTTTGTGTTCTCCCTCCACCTAAACCCGCAATTTGTCCAATTATAAAGCTCAACTGAAGCAAAATTCAAAGTTTGTACATTAGCACAGACTGTGATTTCATTACAGGGAGGTGTAATGGGCATCGGGTCAAATGTTGAGATGAATTGCGCTTGACATCTTTCAGGGACATTCTTACACATCTGAATTGCAGAATGTGCTCTGTGCCAACTTAATTCAATTGATAATAGAGGCTTCATACTGACCACGACACATTTCACATGTACAATGATTTAAGCACAATGAGATTTTCTTCATAGCACATTTCTGGAAACATAATGACTTAGAGATTATATTAAGAGTATGATACAATACAAGGTTAAAATCTAAGTGTTACCTTTAGCTTTCTTGGGAAAAGAGCAATTTTAATGCATTTTAGCAGGTCCTTCAGAATCATTCTTAAAACAATAAAGTTACCTCCACACTGCTGAGACACTAGATGTATTCAGTAAGTGGCAGAATTTATCTGATATTTACAAACTTGTACTCTACATGTAGAAATACAGGAAATAATTGTGTTTGCTATAATCTCTCTGGACTTAGTGGAATATGTCCTACATATTGTTTAGAAATAATGCTTGCTATTAGGACCTCAAATGCCAGTCATAATCTACACATCTGTAATTAGCCAATCAAGACTTATTTTTCACAAGAAAATAAGGTAATAAACCATTTTCCATATATCATCTAGGAAAGAAAGCATTGAATTCCACAGAATCATATGCCTTTTAAATTACTATCCCTAAATTTACTCCCACCTATAAATCAAAAACTACAAAATGTACCAATATTTTCTGCATTGCACCGTAAAAAATTTAAATCAAATTAGAAAACATGGTTGCCATGGCACCTGAGGACTACACTTTCATGCACAGCATTTAACAGATGCAAAAGAATTGAACTTTATAGCAGTCATGGTAGAATTTTTAGATCAACTTAAGAAGAAGCTGTAAGGATATTTCCAGCTCAGTCTGATGGCTGGATGGCTCCTTGTTCTGTATTTCAGGAAGCTGCATCTCTACGTCTCTAAGTGCTTCAAACTCTCTCTAAGGGCTGAAATGTTCCTAGGGTGAAATCTTGATGTTATTTGAGTCAATGGGGGTTTTGCCACTGACTTCAAACACGACAAGGTTTCCCCCTGGCTCTTTGAAGATGGATGGGAAAAAGAAACACTTAGGGAGAACAGCAGACTCAAGCCAAGAAGGTCAGGCTAAGCTGCGGTGTGGCATTGCATCTTCACTCATACAAAATGTTCGTGCAGCCTGATTTTACAAAAGGTACTTCTCTGGATCCCCTGAATTAAATTTAAGGGGAAAAGGTTCACAGATGAATGAGGTTAATTCCCGTTTCATCATATGATTGTAGGTGTTGTACACCTTATTTTCTTTGCCCGGGGGCATCGCTAGGGAGAGAGAAGAACAAAGAAAGAAACATTGGGAATAGTCTGGCAAATAAAAGCCAGAAAAAAGAGGGAGTAAAAAAAAGTAGTTTTCCACACAATTTTGTGCCAAAAAATTTCATCTTTTTATATTGTTCTTACAGGAACATTGCATTGCAGAACTCCTTCTTCTGACATAATAGGAATTTGATTCACAGAGACATCTATGTTGCCCAAGAAAAATCTACTGCTTTGTCAACTAAGAACCACCTCAACAGACTATTAAATTACTCTTCAGAAGCCTGGGCTAGGCTTTCAAATTGTTTAACACCCACTACTTACTGTTCTGGCAGCTGAATTAGTGGTCAGGAGAGCAAGCTGGTCATTCTTCCAGATGTTTTTTTTTAACCTGGTCAAAAGACTGTAAGCTCAATGCTTTTTAAAACTCAGTCATTTCAGCATGACTAAATATTAGAAAGCTTGTTTAAAAAAAAAATCTGTTCCCAGCACTTTACACTGGGCAATTTATATCACTCGGCCTGTGAGCACATGAATAGCAAGAGCTGAATCTGAACATGAAAAGCAGCCTCCTATTTTGCTGTGCCACCGAGAGGCAGTGCTCTGCCTCCAACTGCCCTTCTTCATACCTGATTTCTGTGCTCATCCAGGAGGAGCAGATGTGGCCAACGTGCAGCTAGAAAAAAGGAAAATGGCAACAGCTTCCTTCAGTTCTTCTGTGGGATTATTTACTCTCAAAGACACAATTCTAAACCAGACTTCTGATCACATCAAGTACCACAGAGGGTTTCATACACTAAAAGAATTTCAGAAAAAGGCAAGCCAACAAACAGGGAACCTGCCCCAGACAGGTGACTTGATTGCTGTTATTCTGCAGCCCAACAGGATTGCTGAGCAAGAGAAAAGATAAAGGAGCCTTTTGTAGATACTTGCAGGGACATAGCACATGCGTATGCACATCATGTAACACCTTTCACTTCTTTATCCTTTCCTTTGCTGCTGGGTTTAGTTTTGAAGGAATTATCTCACTTTTTAACACAGAGGATTGCCAGTGGTTTACGTAAGGCTTATAGGTAGCTATAATTCCCTTTAAAAATAGCATCCTAACAGACAAAATAAAAACCCCAAAAGCTTCACAAGAGTCCCACTCCCTCAATGAATCATTTAATTTTGCCAAGAAAAATGAGCTATTGGGGCAGCAGCACAGTATGTTGCATCCAGTTGTGAACTGCTGAGACAATATCCCGAGACTAAACTTGAAGGGCTGCATTTCTTGCTGCTCAGATGTTGCACTGCCTCTCTGTACAGCCAGATCCCACAGAGCCACCTTCTGCTCTCCACTTCTTTCTCCACAAGGGGGGCAGAAGGTGAGGAACAGGGACAACCACCCACAGCAACCAGCCGCTGTCAGTACTCTGGGGCTCATTAGCACACACCGGCAGAGAAAATGCCCTTGTAGTCATTGCTGTGCCTGGATTATGCAACCTTCAGGAAAACTGGACACACAAAGACGACAGAGGTTTGCACACCATGCCTACTCCTGATTAAGAGGATACACAAAACTTTGGATTTTTAATTTGTTTCCAGATTGCAGAAAAGAAGAGTGGCCATCGCCACCTGGTGTCTATCTCTGCAAATTCAGGAAGGGGAGGAGGGAGAAGGACCCAGCGAGTGGCTATTTTCTAGAACTTTTTTCCCTGCTGTCCTCAATCCTGTTTCTGTCTGCACTTAAAATGTCTCAGAACTTCTGCCAGCCAGGAAACGAGGTTGTGGGACAGTTCCTTGGCGATGCAGTGTTGAGCGGTTGCTCTCATTTCTATTCAGAACCAGCACTGACATGGAGGAGATGGGCTTGTGACAGGTATCTGCTGCAGAGTCTCATTTGCAGCAGGATAAGAGTTTATCTGAGGTTTTTAAAGCACTGTAAAAGTATTCCATCTTCCGGGGGGGGGGGGGGGGGGGGGGAGGTTTTTATGGGTTTTTGTTTTAGAGA
>JANIJG010012813.1:63495-90185 GCA_024611175.1 Megaceryle torquata | reverse complement strand
GGCTCTGGTATCAACGTATGACGTCGTGTGTAGGTTTCTCTGCATCGTATAGTAGTGGTGATGAGGGGGTGGGCCGGTGGGGGGGGGGGGGGGGGGGGGGGGGCAGTTATTAAAGGTTGACTTATTTAGGAATTGAACTGGAGGGGAAACAAAAGTTTCTTGAATTTTCCAGAGCAGCTGAGATGCCATTGAGACTGTTTTGGAAGGAACACCTATTTTGATACTTATCTGTTATTTTTACAGTTCTTCATAACTGCTTTCTCTGGAAAATTAAATAGTTTGGGATGAGGGAAATGTGGTAATATCAAAGAATTTTCCTAACTAACCTATGGTGTGCTGATTTTGGCAGGACACAACTTCTACATGTAGCAGATAGGGAGAGTAAAGGTGATGAGTTATCAAAATGATACCTGTCTGCAGTCCTTGCATTCTCTTTGCACTAAAGCATCTATCTCTGCATTTCTCTCAAGCCTCTACAGTTTGTATAGATGAGAAAAAGGTTCAACCTTATATTTCTTGTTCTAATTAAGTCTATAAGTGAGATCCTTGAGTTTTAGGGAGAAGCAACAAACATTTCACTTTCTACTCTGCTTTTCTTTTCCTTGTTACCACTCAGCCTACTCAGAAAAGTTATATAAGGTTCAAACTGTCTAATCCCGTTTTGAAGAACACATTCGACAGCACTTAGAAAGTGATACCATTAGCTATTAATTTTATCCAATACATTTCATATTAACAATAATCTATCATAGTCCATAATGACTATTAAAATCTAAGCAATAGGAGGTGTAGAATAAATGAAGTGGCACACTTGACTAACCTTGAAACCTGCTTTATAGATTAAAAATGCTTTTTTACCATGAACACTTCAGTCACTTCACTTTTGTTATATTCTTCATACCTGAATTGTATTTCCTACTTTCCCCTCATACACTTGATTCTATTCAAACAAGTCAAATGATTTTGAAAGCATTGAATGTACACCTGCTCACCAAGTTTTCCTACTTTTTGGTCGTCAAGAATGGGGTTGTACTTACACTGAGGCTCCCAAAGCTTCACCAGGGTATATACAAAATCTACACTCATGTAGACATTGAAAAATGTGTAATATATTTATCTCAGTTGTACATTTTAAATGTTTATCTAAACAAATTTACTACTCATTTATTTAACCTAAATTTTAATTCTGACCACTAAATTTAAAACAGAATAGAGTTTTTAAATTAAGGTGTTATAGGTATAGAATATTCTGCTTAAAAACTACAGTATAGTGTGAACTGTGACAACAGTCTAGAATAAAAAGCTTCTTATTCCAACAAAACTTGGTTTTCTATTAGGAAAAAGGGGAAAAAACCCCAACAAACCAGGAATCAACTCATAACAAGGTATTACCAAAGGTTTATAATTTAGAGAGCACAGAAAAAGATAATAAAATTAAGATTAAAATGACAGGACATAGCAACATACAACAACTGATAAAAGAAAATAACAGGGGGAAGAAATGTAGCAGAACTGAAGCACGCCTATATGATTTGTGTATACATATCACTGAGGGGTAAGCAACTGAAAGTACATGACAAATCAACATACAAAAATCTTGAAACAAGATAACAAGCAAAATCAATGTAAAACCACTCTAAGACTAAACAAAAATGAAAAGGTATAAAATGAAAATCAATAATATTAAACAGATTAAAAGTAATAGGCCATATATATAACACATTTCCCTTTTTTTCATTGACTAACATCTAGAGCAAACAACACAGGTCACAGTGCTGCAGGTTGCTGCACAGCAATTTTTTCCTAGAAAGAAGGGATTAAAATTTGTTAATTTATCTCATTAGAGACAGAAACGGTTTTATCAGAGATAAGCACGAAGACCTTTGACATTCTGAACCTTCATAGAACGTACTGTAGCCAGCAAAAGGATTTGCATTTCACAAGCAGCTGGTGTGTTCCATAGAAAATAATTGTTATACAACATGCAGAAAGGCAAAGGATCAAGATTCCTTCCTGCAGGAAGTCAAACCACTCATGTTTGCAGGGGAAATAGGCCTCGGGAATTCTATCCTAATAAACTACTTGCCTTTCCTTGTAAAGCAGGGGAATAGCTAAAAGTGATAGATACAGGTAGCCATAGGTCTACCATTTTTCCTCCCTGTTCCTCTTCCAGCTTTTCTGGCTACTACTGCCAAAACTCTGATGTGTACTGGTGTGTTGAGAAATGCATAAAGCATGAAGTGTACAAGACAACAACCCTGTTCTTTCCCATCTCTTCCATGTAGCAGCAGCATACTTGGGTCTAGAAGTCTGGGCCTTTGGCCATTATGTGAGGGTACAGGATGAGAATGGTTATTTTGACAAGGAAGAGGGAAAAGAAATCACAGGAGGAAGGGTCAGGGCTCCTATTTAAAAGCTACAGTTCTTCACATATTCTTATCTTAGAGGATAAAATTATTCCCTCATGTTCGGAGAGCTATATTCTGCCCTGGAAATAAATTCCCCTTTTATTTTACACTAAGCCCCAGCTTATTTGCAAGTCCATGTAGGCAGCTGATTCCTGGCACTATCCGGCCAAACAATGACTAATTGTTACTGACTTCCCAGATGGTCATTCTAATAACTGGCGAAAGGCAACCAACCTAGCAATCAGGTTTCATTTAGTTGAAGACAGCACAACAGCTGTCTTTTTCTTTCCTACACACTCAAGCAGAGCTTTCTGTTGTTCCAGTGCTCTCATGAGCTTGCAGTAAACAGAGCTCCAATGAGCTGGAAAGTCCTGCTGTAGGTGACGCTTTACCAAGTTCTCACCCCCTTCCACATTACTCTGCACTTCTGCTGACTACAGTTACACCCTAACTTTCAGTGGGGTAA
This sequence comes from Megaceryle torquata, assembly GCA_024611175.1. Classification (NCBI taxonomy): domain Eukaryota; kingdom Metazoa; phylum Chordata; class Aves; order Coraciiformes; family Cerylidae; genus Megaceryle; species Megaceryle torquata. Next base: position 87,311 of record JANIJG010012813.1, on the reverse strand, counting down.
GGGGCTTAAAGGCACGTGCTATCACCAGCCTATTCAAAGCAAAATATCCAAAATCACACAGAGGGGAGTTACAGAGTCTCTGCAAACTGACAGTTCAGTTCAGACAGTTTTCACCCCACTCTCAGGTGTGTAATGAGTTATAAAGTCAAGATTCAAATTTCAGCAGCCTCACAGAAGTTGGGATACCAAGTATGGACATAAGACTGGTCTTAACTGCATGAATTGCAGTGGATTCTTCATCAGGGCCAGAAAAGCTCAAAACCTAATCCAAATAGCTGGCCTCTATCACAATACGTTTCCAGGGACCAGAAGGGCATTGAGTTTGCCTGTTCCTGCAGCTCCTGACATCATTCAGTAAGAAAGGCATAGAAAGCTCAAACGGATAGGCTTTTCCTGAAGAATCGTGTAGCAATGGAGAACAAGAGATCAAACTGCCTGCTACAAACTGTTCTGGCTTAAAGGCCAAGTCAGAGGAACCTTTGAGGCAGAGAAAGTCTGGCACACACTCTGATATCAACACCGAAAACCAGGATGACATTCTTTGTCCGCAGCAGCATTAAAACTCTTTCAACTGTGTGTTTGCACTTAGGAAGGAAATAGTTTCTCTCCTAAATATATCTTCTGAATGTGTCATGGTCCCTGGGTTCCAGAATGAACAGACTACAGCAAGGTGCTAATCTCACAAGGCTATCAGCTACCGAGTCTAACATTACCTCAGGTGAGAAATCAGGTCTCCACCACGGAGTTTTAATTTGTCACATTTCTTTCCTTGGCTTTCCAGTCTAGCCTTCTAGACAACGGATTTTGGTCCCACATTAGCCCAGAAGAAAGAGATGACATGTAGTGTATAGCAGGAGACAGAAGAAACACCACAGAGGACTGAGAAAAGAGGAGCTTCTTCATAGGTACAACTTAAACAAAGGCTTGCCAGTGACCCCACTGATCATGGCATTGCACTGCTTTAACTGAAGAACCAGTTCCTAGCGGTGCTGGCAACGAAAGCCCATGCTGGCTGGCTTCCTCCCATGGCTGGGATTTGGATTACCCTGCAAGCCCTGTAACAGCAGAGTTCCTCTGCTAATCACATCATGCAGCTCTACCACTGGAAACCATCCCCTGTAACAAGTCTCATGTGACCTACCCTACATTAGCCATTTGCAGAACAATTACAATGGTAAATGCTACAAATAGCTAATCCCAGCACACAGATTCCCCTTTGTTTCTTTTCCTCCCGAAAAATACCAGACCAGGGAAGTCAAGGCTCAACACAAGGAAATTCTATAGTACTACTTTCCTCGTAGTTTTTAATCGCAATCACGCTGGAAGTACAAAAATGACATTATGAATTATTTCTGAAATCCTTTAACTGTGAAATACTATTATGTAAATATCAAGAGAAGAATTTACAAATAATAGAAATATTTGCTTGTATATCTGAAGGGAATTGATGACCCTAAATTTTTTAAGTAAGCAGCAGCCACATTTTTGGCTAGGAAATCACCTTCCAGCTAGGTACAATTTCTACAAATGTGCCATATCGGGTGATCGGAATGATTCATTTTTAACAAGCCACATGGTTTTTATACATGCTATTTTTTAAGTATAGCATTTCCTATGAAACCACATAGGTATGTAACACTGGCTTACCAGAAGTGGGATATCCTAAAGTATCTGAATTTTGGGATTCAGAAATTATTCCGCACATTTCCAGTAATTATCCAGAATTATGAATAGCCTTAGGATGATTTAGTGGCTCTCAGTTAATAAAATAGAATGATCAGTAATAGAAAAATAAAAATTAAAAAATATCCACTAATCAGTGGTTTTCTTTCCATTTGGCTTCTTTATCCAAACACCATTGGTGCTAAGTTTCTGATTTTGGATCTGAAGAAGGCTTCAGTCATGTGGACCCCATGGGGGGAGGAGAAATTAACTGGAGGGTATATGGCTTTTCATCATGACTGGAACTGAATGTGAAATCTTCAACTTCGAATATGAATATCTACTGACTGGGCTAAGTTTAAACTATTAGCATGGGAATGCAAAGATTCAGCACCTCTGTGGAGTAGGCATAGAAGGGGCACTCAAACACCGTAGTAAGTATCTGTGTTTAGAGAAACTGTTAATACCCAATAAATATTTATTTCCTCAAAAACATCTCAAAGTAGAAGTCTAACTCAAGCCAACCATATCTGAATCTGAATATGAACATAACCTAATAAAGTGTTTTTATTTTTAAATTATACATTGCATTCAGGATTTTAGAATACATCAAAAATTCTTTTTGTTAGCTTGGATTAATATTTTAAAACTGACAAGGAGACAAAAGGCGTATTGTAGCAGATTAAACTAAAAACACCCTTGCCACATTAAAATAGCTTTTAGAAATAAAGGGACAGCTGTTCACAGGATGAAAAGAAGTTGGAATAAATGAAACAACTACATGATGTCTTGATACCCTGATGTATACACTCCAATGCCACAGATCTCTCTTTGTACAATATTTATATTTGTTTCTCAGTGAGATTAACTGCATTCTTATTATTCATTTGCATTTATGACTCAGTTTCAGAACAGCTCTCAGACCCCCTCCACATCTCAGTTTTGCCTCTAAGTGTGACAGAAGAAGAAAAACAACACCTGTGCCCTGCAAAAGAACAGAGTGTTCTTGCAGATTATATACTAATGAGAGGTCAGGCAACTTTTTTTCCCACTTTTTTTTTTTTTTTTCCTTTGGAGACATAGCCTGAGCACATTTATATTTTCTAATTTTACTTCCACAACAAAGGAGAAGCTAAGATCTTCTGCAAGCTCCTTTGGATAAGTGATATAGTATTCTACCCTATGACTGTGTCTGATTGCCCAAGGGAATCCCATAAACACTGGCGCTCAGGCTAAGGATGGCCCACGGCACAGAGGCCACAACTCTATTAAAAACTGGCACACACAGACAAGTGTGACTGCAAGCCGTAGAGGAAAATTAACATATTTTCTGAAATGTAGTTTGGTCGAACATGAAGCACATTTTTCCCCAGCTGGGTAGTTCACTGGTTTGATTTTAGGGATTGCAGTTCCCTCATGCAGCTTCCTCAGGTATCTTCATTTGCTTTTACACACTTCATATGTGGCGGTTAACGTGAGGTAATGAAAACCCTTATTGTCACTGGAAGAAAACCTGACAAGACCTTCCTAGCTTCCCCCAGCTCAATCTGAACAGCAAGCACAGGAAAGATGCCTTCTTAAAGCTGTCCCATGACTCACCAGACCTTGCAAATGGCCCTGACATCCATTAAGCAAAATATTCAGTAGTCATTGGAGATTCACACGAGACGTACACTTCTGCAAGCTCTGCATCTCAGTCATTGAGTATTTCTCTATAGCAGAGTCCTAACAGCAGACAGCTGGCAGCACTACCACTAAGCCTCTGTGGCACATGGAATTACTGTTCCTGCAGTGCCTTCCTCAAGGGATTTTCCCATCGGAAGAAGGGAATTGCCTATTCTCTGTCAGTCTTGGAGACTGCTCCTGTCCCAGCATCTGGCTGACAGTGGGGAGGTGAAGATGACCTCACCAACTCTTCCCTCCATCTCCAGCAAAGAGAAATGTGCTCCACCTGTAGAGGGGAGCAGGTCATCTTCAGCACAGCAGTAGGGTAAATACTCACTGGCTGTGAAGTATTAAAGATACTTTCCTGTGCCAAGTTGTTGAGCTCTCACAGGAGGTATTTACCCCCACAGAGACAAGACAGACAGGTCTGGAGAGCTCCACAAATAAAAGCACAAGCTAAGAAGGTGAGGCTGTGTAGATGAGGGTTGCCCTCACCACTGGATCTCAACCACTATCCATTGTGCACCTACACTGTATGCTGGTTCTATCGTCTCCCAGTGTTGGGGTGCCTGGGAGGGTGTCCGCATTGCTTCTGCACATGCCCTACACTACAGCTGAGACAAAGTTTTGCAGAGGAGAAAAGTATGGCATGAATAACTTTAGCATTTGAAAATAGTTAAGGGCCTCAATTCCATGTCTAGCTGTACAATAAGACAAGACATTGTTTAAAACACTTCATGCTTTTATCTAGTCCCAGTGATCCATATTTTATTCAAGCAGTACAGGTGTATTATCCCATATCCTCTAATTCACAGTAAAAGGGATTTTATTCTGTCTCTGGTAACCAACATTTCATCAGTTTACCCTTCAGAAACACACCATTTTGTCAGCTTGCAAAATTACTACTTAGAATATTGATCCATACAGGCAGTGTTTTGCTCTGAACTTATTCATTAGAAAAGGATTAAGGTGGGCAATAGAAAAAAACCCAGCATTCTTTGGAGTATATAAGCAGTGTGTTAGAAATTAAGCGCCACAAATGTGAGTCATAGGGTAGAACAGATCGATCGTAAAATTCAAATGAATGCACTTGCAACTAACAAGTGATCCAGAGATGCTGATTCTCACTGCAGGGCAAGTGTTATGCTATAAATAAACAAAACAAAAATGAATTTATCATACTGTTCTTCACTTGTAAAAAAAGTGTGAATACTTGATAAGAAAAATGTATAAAGTTGAAATATAAGATTAATAGAAAACAATTTTGCTTTGGTTTTTGTTCTCTTGTTCACAGTGAAGCAAAGCTCTACAAATTATTAGCACAATATAAATCAAGAAAAGTTTCAAGAGAAATCTCCAGAGAAGTCTTGAAGGCAGAATGGGAACAAAAAACAACAATCAAACCAGTTTTCCTGCCCTGTACATTGCTTACCCAGCACTGCATATCACAGAATTGCAGATCATCCAGTCCAATCATTAACCTAACACTGACAAGACTCTAAACCATATCCCTAAGCATATATCCTGCCTCAGACAATAGCTAGCAGGAGCTACACTTCATTACTGCCTCCAGGAGTAGGAAATGTGCCTACATGTTACTAACAGACCCTTACATTATCACCACCTGAAGATCCTTAAAACAAAGGACATATCTGAACGTACACCTCTATAGAGGCAGAAGCTACTCCCAGAAACCCAATCTCAGGACAAGCTTAGCACAAAGGAAAACCTGCAGAAGAACCTTTGCATATGTTTCACATCTAAATAGGCAGAAACCTCAAGCATGATCTTTCATTTAAAATAAAGAAAAAATACCCAACAAACCCGTGTTTATTCTAATCAAGCAGATGAACAGGTGAAGATTACCCAGAATCACACACACAGTGGTTGAATTTGGAAGGCACCTCCGGTGATGATCTAGTCCCACTCTCCATTCAAGCAGAGGCAGGTAGGATGGGGTTGTCAAAGACTCTGCCCAATCAGGTTTTGAGCATCTCCAAGCATGGAGACTCTGCAACCTCTCTGGGCAACCTGTTCCCATGTACAATCAGGAAATCTGAGCAGTTGAGAGTGTTCATCCCATGGGACGAACACACTGTCAGCTGTCCCAAGGCTTAGGGGTCATAAAGGCAATTTATCTTTGTTGACGTTTCTAATATATTTTTAAACTGCTACCACTACAGGTGAGGACTGACACCAATACTGGATACCCTGTATGACAATTTGGATGCAACTTTTTGGACACTGATATTAATGTTTGGAACTATTTTTGCTCAAGATCTCTCAGCAAGTGTGTGCCATACCAAGAACTATTACAGAACTGGCTGAAGCCTCCTCTTTACCTGAGAAATTACTTCATGGCAGACACAGGCTCTAAAAGCTTGCCATTATTCTAAAAATGTATGCAACAGTTACTGTACAATTTAAGGCAAAACTATACATATTAGCATAAGATGATGTGTGAACGATCTTTTCCCCACTGTTTTGGTATCACAGTCCTGCCACATACTCTGGGGAGCAGTTCGTTACTGGTTGGTAGTCTAATGTATGCATGGCACATTATACAAAGCCTGGTGCATGAATCTCACTGATTCAGACGTGATAAACATGTCAGGTTTTTGGACATATTTTCTAAACAGGATTGACAGAGTTGTTCTTTGTTACTTTCAGATTAAGCTCTTTTTCTTTGACTATGTTAGAAACAAACAGGAGAGACAAAACGAATCCCAGACTTTTCTGACTGTATCTGCTATCTTCCATTGAATGCTGCTAACGCATTGCTTCCTTGAGGTCTTATTCTAGCTTGATGGCTTTCAGTAATACAGTGCATATCATTTCTAGAGTTGTCTGAAAATTGTTCAAATGAATTTTCATAAAATTCAAAACAAGCTGAACTATTTCCAAGTGTAATTTGCTAAAAAATACCCCCCCCCCAAAAAATTGACTTAACTATCTTGTGACCAAGTGCACAAAGCAGCTCTAATATCTAAATACAGCTACATAAATTATTTGCAAATTTTGCACTGTAGATACAAAGTAAAAATAGATAATTACAAAAAAATAGATGTAGGGTTACAGCTAAGAGGGACCATTTTGATTGTCCATGCTTTACATCCACAAAGTCAAGAATAATTCCCACACCACATCCATACCTACTATTTAATCTGCACATTCTTCATTGCAGTATAATGAAGACTCTGTAGCATCTCTGGATACTTTGGAAGCTGCATCATCAAATCATCAACAAATTCTGGATCTTCACTTCTAATTGCAATCAGCAATCATATAATATCATCCAATTCAGGACTGTATTTAGTTGCTTAAAAAAATGCTTTATGTCTAACCTGAATTTTTCTAGAGATGTTGTCATTAGTCAGATCATGTTTTTGTTTTGTTTTGTTTTGTTTTTAATCACAACTGTTTCTGTCACAACTGAAGAACATTTTGATCATAAAAAATTATCTTCCTGGTGTTTTTTTTTCCAGAGGCAGATTTTTTTTTGTTTAATGATGAATGTATGAAGCAGACTATAGATCATTCGTATAAACTTTAGTATGAAACAAAATGCTAGATGCAAACATCTCCAAAATCTATATGGTTCAAAAGTCTAGGGACACATTATAAACACTCTGCTGGCTATTATTCAACTCTACTCATTTCCTTTCAGGCAGAATACCTTAATTATAGTCATTGAGAAAGAGACACTTAGGAGAGAAGGAGGATAAGAAACTAAACGAGTGGGCTTGATTAGTACATCCGCTGTGACAGAAGAAACAGCAATTTAGATAAAGCTGAAGGGAAACCATAACAATCCTCTTACACAATATTTGTGTCCCCCGATTTCCTTCATGACTGGTATTATCCTGAATTACTACACCCTGATTATGGGTATTTTTTTTTGGTGATTTTCCCCCATTTTTTAATGCTTAATTTACTTATAAAGGGGCACAAACAAATTCAGTGTAAACCAATGCTTTTAAAATAAGACCACAGTACGTCCATATGAAAAATCTATGCTCATATGTATTTTTAATGCTAAAAATAATATAGCAAATACATTAAAGAAAATCTAACTGAAGTTCAGATTTCCTCAGGGCATCATGATGTAAACACACTTGTTCTGCATCACAAATAATACATTCAATCAATGTTCAGCCTTTGAAAAATCTTGAACGAAGTTTCTTTCAGAATGATCAGAGGCAATCACACTGTGAGTTGCTGCTTAAAAGCTTTTACAAGTGTGTTCACATTCAGTTTCATGTGGCTTGAATACCTCCTATGGTTACCTCAGAAATTTAGTGATGTTGCTGGGTAAGTCCCACGGATGTTTTGGTAAGTCTGAAGCTGGTTATTCACAGAGAACAGGTCAGCTTTGTGGACTGATGCTAGAATGACACTTATCAAGGAAATTGTTGGAGGAATTAAACAGCAGATAAGCAATTACAGAAGACAAAGACATCATCTAGTAAAAGAAATCTAGAGATCTAGCTTTCTCGAGTCTGAAAATACAAAATAGGGATCCATGGTATTATAGAGACACTTACTGAGCCCCCAGACAGGAAGATCAGAGTTTTCTGACAAATGTGTTTGATTTCTTTTGACACACACTGAATATGATGCCCTGGTTCTTTCTACATTGCATGGGGGTTATACATGCAAATACAAATATCTATGTAGCACTTACATGGCTAGCCTTGAATTGAACCCTAAAGTGTATTCTGGTTTAAGAGAGTAACAAAACACTTCAGAGAGCAAGTGTGCCCATCTTTTGCAGAATGTATAACTCAGCCTGCCTTTATTAGAAAATCTGGCCACTCATCTGTAGCTCGATATTGAAATTTGACAAACTAAGTTGACTTCAAATAAGCATGATCAGCACTCACTCACTTTATGCTGATTTAAAGCAGAATTTAGCTCTGTGATACTGCTGCAGTTGGCTCCTACTGTAGTGCATAAAAATTATTGATCAATTTGCAGAACACTTGGAGGGACAGCCTAGTAGATCTGAGGATAAAATACCCACAGAAAACACGACAATTCCACAGATACTTTAAAAGTGCACAGAAAGATAAATAACCTTTGTATAATATTACCCAATGTTTTAAATAATAATTAGGTTTCAATAATTAAGATAGAACTCTACGGTGGAGAGAAACTTACAAAACAGAGGGGTGTGTGCCTGGGAAAGCTGTCCTCAAAATGTTATTAATTCAGCTATAAAATTATTTTCACTTTTAAGGAAAATAGCTGTAGAAATTTTAATTCCTTTTATAGTTAAACTACTAAGAAAAAGAGGAAGACTACTTGTAAAAGTAGAATGTCAAACCCAAAATCTTGACCATAAATGGCAGCAGCACTAAATACTCCCCAAAAGTTAGTTTGGCCTTGCTGTTTTATCCATGACAACCAGAGGCTATAAGGCAATTAAAAAGTCCATAATCCAAAGACACAGCAATACAGAAAGATGATTTATTTCACTCATTCGTCATCAGTTACCCTACACATTCACCTAGCACAGAAGTGGCAGTTACCTTCACAACAAAGCAAATGCTCCACATTATAAAGCAATTAATAACGTTTCTACACAAGAAACCTTTGCTGAATGTAACTGACCCGAGCTGGAAGTTCATCAGCACACTGGGTTAATAACTGCTGCTTGAATGAAAAAAGCATCTGTGAGAGTTTTAATGACCAGAGGTGGTCAGGGCTTTGTGTTTATACTTTGCATCTTAAAACTGGCAATACCAGACATTCTGTGTCTTTTGTAATGACATTGTGACTCTCAGAAGCACTGGCAGAAGACGGGACTCTATGTCCTACTTATAAGCATATACCAAAGGTTATAGTTACAGATCACTTGTAAAACACCAAGCCACAAGGCCCAAGGGTATTTTTACCCCCATTACTGACATACGTTGGATTTGTCTCAGACGTTACTTCGAAGGCTCCGCTTCTTCTTGAAGTATTTGAACCCTATTTAGATATCACAAAGCCAAATGATAAGAAAGATTAGATAAAATCAGTTTCTTTGACAAGATGACAAATCAGCACAGAAAACAATTTTGGTGGCCATTCCATTACTGCAATGTCCAGTATATAGAAAAAGCTGCTCCAGCTACCCAGGAATTGCTCCTTGTGTTGGTTTTGGCTGGGGTACAGTTAATTTTCTTCATAGTACCTGATATGGGGCTATGTTTTGGAATTGTGCTGGAAATAGTGTTGATAACAGAGGGATGTTTCTGTTACTGCTGAGCAGTGCTTACACGGCATCAAGGCCCTTTCTGCTCTTCACACCACCCCCCCCATCAAGCAGGCTTAGGGTGGACAAGAAGTTGTGAGGGGATGCAGCTGGGGCAGCTGACCAAAGGGATATTCCAGATCGCATGACATCATGCTCAACATATATAGCTGAAGAAAGAAGGAAGAGGGGATAGTTTGGAGTTCTGGTGTTTGTCCTCCCAAGTAACTATTACATGTGGCAGAGCTCTGTTCTCCTGGATATGGCTGATCACCTGCCTGAAAATGGGATGTGCTGAATGAATTCCTTGTTTTGTGTTTCTCTTGTGTGTGGCTTTTGCTTTACTTATTGAACTATCCTCATCTCAACCCACAAGTTTTCTCACATTTACTCTGATTCTCTCACCCATCCCACTGTGGGGGAGTAAGCAAGCAGCTGTGTGGGGCTTCATTGGCAGCTAGGGTTAAACTACAACACTCCTAATACACCTGTACATATTGAAGTAATTCATGAGAATAAATGCTGCAAACTTGTGATGCTGTATGCTTGGAATGTCTCTGTGACACTAAATTGCAACATAAAATGTACTTGTATAACAGTTTCTGTAGTAAGAATAAAAAAAATTAAACACTGGGTTTTTGACTCTTCCTCACTAGTCCTCTCCTCTGGCTTCCTTCTACCAAGTGGTCTCAAGTAGGGTAAAGTGCCTCCGTCCCCCGTTCCCTCTTGGCAGTTCAGTGGAGATCACTGCATCAAGGAGAACGATGGTGAAGTACATGAAAGTACTTGATTCTCTCCTTTTATGTACAAGCTACGCTCAGAATAATTGAGACGAGCAAGGAAAGACTCCTTTCCCATTTTAATAGAATATAAAATGAGCACATAATAAAATAGCAGTTCAAACTGAGCGTTTATAGAAGAAACTGTAGCTCATGGATCATCCCCTTTGTGGTTGCTCTCTGTGCCCAGGATGCACTCTGGGCTGTAAATGATAAATGGCCTAAACCAGACCTCTCCTAGGAGCTGACTACAACAGCACCTCCAAATGCCACTGTCAGAAAACGTCTGCTTAATTTTTCCTCCCAAGTGCTGCATATCATTTTTTGATTAGGACATTTTTTCTTTTTTACCTGAGTGCTAAGCAATTTTCCTATAAACCAGGTAACAGAAGAAAATGAACCTCACTGACATCCCCATGTCTTTTTCTTTTTAAAAGGTGTTTTGAGCCATAGCTCCCCAAAGAATGTAAATACCTTACTGTATTACTTTAGAAAACACCAAAGCTATAAAGTTTTATTAGTAGGACCTAGAGGTTCCTAATTCAGTCCCCCCAATGTTTTTTGGAGGTATATCTCACTTACACCCTCCCCGTTCTTGCTGCTGTCATGTAGGTCATCACAGCTTCCTCTATATTGTCCCACCTCTATGACTACTGCTTTCTTCTCTGGTCTACTGTGGCATAGCCCACTACTGTCACAGCTCTCTTGGGTCATTCCTCACCTGCCACTGTCTCAACTCTTGCCTCTTTCTTCACCTCCAGAGCACTTGTTTTCTTTCTTCCATTGAACAATGGAGAAGACTGTGAAGCTTCATGATCCCAATTCCTAATTCCATTTGAATGACAGGCAGAAATACTGCAGAAGCAAGGCACAGTGCCCTGATACAATGAGCAGGTCACATTCCTGGTATAGACTCTACCTATGAATGTCTAAAGTTCAGCATAAAAGTTTACAGATGCTTTGATTGACAAGAAGCTGTACATGAGCCAGCAGTACACTGATGCAGCCCAGAAGGCCAACTGTATCCTAGGATGCATCAAGAGGAGTGTGGACAGCAGGTCAAGAGGGGTGATTCTCCCCCTTTACTCTGCTCTTGTGAGACTCCACCTCGAACACTGTGTCCAGTTCCAGTGTCCCCACCACATGAGGGATATAGATCTGTTGGAACAAGACCAGAGGAGGCCACAAAGATAATCCAGGGGCTGGAGCATCTATGCTATGAGGATAGGATGAGAGAGATGGCATTGTTTATCCTGGAGGAGACTCCAGGGGGACCTTATAACTGCCTTCCAATACCTGAAGGGATTCTGCAAGAAGGCTGAAGAGGGACTCAAACAAGTATCCAGTGATAGGACGAGGTAAGATGAGGGAAAATAGGTTTAGGTTGGATCTTAGGAAAAAGTTCTTCAATATGAGGGTGGTGAGATGCTGGAATAGACTGCCCAGAGGGGTTGTGGATGCCCCCTCCCTGGAGGTGTTGAAGGCCAGGTTAGATGAGGTCTAACCTGGTCTAGTTGAGAAGTGTCCCTGCCCATGGCAGGGAGGTTGGATCAGATGATCTCTAAGGTCCCTTCCAGCCCAAACCATTCCAGGGTTTTCTTAGGCGTTTATCAAAATAGTCAGTATTCAATATTTAACATCTTCCTCACTCCACCTCCAAATTTACATTTAAGTTGAAGGAGTGTTTTAAATAAAAGATTTCTGTGCATAATGTCAGAACCACCTGCTCAGTGGAAGGGAATGGAAAATAAAAAAATTATTGAGAGTTGAGCCTTAAATGCATCATTATTTCTTGTTGGCTTCCTTTATGTATCAAGTTTTGCTCTCCAGGATACCCATAGGCTGTAACCCCTTTGTATAATATACTACTATTTTCTTCTCTTTCAGTATTTTTTGAATTGATTTGGAAAAAAAGCAAGTTTTAATGATTTTTTGTTGTTGTTCTAGGACAACCTTTTTTTTAATCTTCTATTAAACATTCTCAAGATCCAAACTCTGTCTTTAATGTGTTTATTTCTCTTACATTTACTTTCTTGTTCATATAATGTGGAAATTAAGATTAGTTAAATAATTCTTAATTTCTTAAATTCCTATGGGTGGAGGATGAATAAGAAAAAAGATTTTTTTTTTCTTTTAATTTATAAAATAGCTTTTAGATACAGATTCCTTCATGTCTTCAGAAAAAGCATTTAGCAGTACACACCTAAGGAAACCTTGGTCATGGTTACATTCTAAACATTAGAGAAGACTTACCTATCACATACAGTATGAAATAAAGATCAACAGTCTGCATATGTTGGAAAACACCAAAGACAGAGCTGGCTTGAGGCTGCAATTAAACCCACCATACATTACTCACAGCAGATACAATTCTTTTTGGTGGACAATAAAAAAAAAACAAAACCACATTAAGGGGAACTGAGAAGGAGCAAGACAGCCAACAGACAAAACCTTTTGCATTTGGGTGCAGTCCTAGCAATTGTATCAGCATTATCAAAGCAGATAATGCTTCTTTAATGCTTATGTTTCAAATTTTTAAATACCTAAGGTAAAAAGGTTTAACTTTCATCTGAAAGCTGGACAATTCTAAACCCTGAAGTTTTGAAACTAAGGCAAAGTAAATTCCATAGCTGCAAATGCTTAATGCTAAACAATAAACACAAACCCCTGCATAAGTATTAGCAAGATAAGAACCTAAAGCTTTCAGTTCATTGTGTAAGCAGAATATAGAACAGTGACACCAGAATTACTGTCACTGATTAGGGATGAACCTCTATAACCTACTGAACCTATGTTTTTGCTTTGTCATTCATGCATGCTAAGGTTGTTTCTATTCTGCTTTAAACCAAATTATAACAAAGAACTTAAAATACTTCTCTACCTATAATGTTCTAGATAAAACCTATAACATTATAAAAACTAATGTGTGAGCTGAATAGGTAAAAGAGAAAAAATAAAATAAATTGGTCTAGCAACATTTAAATGATGGCAAATGTAAGTTTAATATAAAACCATATTAGAACAATTGAGAATCATGAGAGGCTGATTCATTATTTATATAGCACACTAAAAGTTATCTGTAAAGGAAATTGTGTAATATGCAGTAAATTAGACAAAGCTGCACTATAAATTGGGATTAAATCTTAAACTGGTTTTAATATTTAATATGCTATCATGAGTCACATTTTCAATAACGGTTGTTCAAAGTTCAGGAAGAAGCTTGAAAGCAGACAGAGGAGGATCAGTTGCAAAACCTTGCCTCCTGATGATACAAATTAAAACGGATCATCTCTTAATTGCCAAAACTAGACAAAATTAACACATGTCCTCTGTCGAGGACCTGGTCCAAAACTCACCAGAGAGACTGGAAAAACTCCCATTAAACTCAATAGACTTGAGATCACAGTAACTGCAAGTTACATAACTGTTAGAGAGAGATCAAGGGATACAATTATAACAAATTCATCTGGTTTAAGGATTGTCCCAGTAGAACACTGGCAAAAATTCATCCTTCGATGAGAGCAAAAATGGCACGTCAAAAAAGAATAATCAACCCAGAGAAGCACTTACATTTATGTTGTTCAACTTGAACAAAGTTAGAACTGGAGTTCAGGTGCCCATTTGGATTTCAAACTGCACAGTGAAGCAGGCAATGACTTGGGCATGAAGCATTTTTGGGGGTTTTTAAGCGTGCAGAATACAAAAAGATGGGTCCTTATGAAATGCATTCTAGTACATACAAGTTAAAACTAGACTGTTTATGGAATTTAACTTATGGTCGCATGGAACGCTGATTTGAAAGGTTTTGATCTGTGTGGCTTAGTCCTGCCTCAGACATTTATTACTTGCACTACTGTGAAAAAACAATTGTCTCACTTATGGTCTATGGCCTTAACACACTGTGCAAAGAAAATAAATCAAAGTCCTTGACCGAAAAGGTTTATAACTGAAAATGTCAAACAACAGACAAACAAAACCAGGGACAGTTCAAGGAAACCATGACATGGCTTTGGTCAGCAATTTAGTCAGCACATTGGCAGTCTAACTCCTGTCAGGAGAACTTTAAAGAAGAAAATGTTTTCTGTTTCATTGAGGGTTATACAGAGTGTCAAGGGCAACAAGGGCAAGGTAGCAAAATACTACCAGTAGTCTATGGAGGTTGTTGTCAGGCTGGGCAGCGAAGTCAAGTTACTACTACTACTTCCTATAAGATGACAGGAACAGTAGGATATGGCTTTACAGAGGGAAAACTATTAATATTTGATTTAGGGGAGGAGGAGGAGACAACCAATCTAGGGTATGATTTCAGCAGCAATAGTCGGAATGGAAATGAGTGAGTGATGTTATCGGTCAATACCAGAGAAAAGGATATTGTACTACTAATCAAAACACAAAATGATATGTTATCTGCAGAATACTTAACTTAGGGGTTACTAAGGAAGGTCATATTGTAGGTACCTTTTATGGAAAGTACTTGCAAAATATAAATATTTATGTCTGTGTCAGGATAAAGAAAAATCAAGGTAAAAATACCACATACTTCAACTCTTTTCTACCATATTAAAAAGTCAGATACTATATGTATCTATGGATCACTACGCTGAACACACAATCTGACCAGTCCAGCTGTCAGAAAAACAGTTGGACAGCTCCGCATTAACCCAGTTCTTTACTCACTGTGGTCCAGACAAACCCTCAGGAGTTTTGTTTGAGTACATGGGCCACAGATTAGCTCATCTGCACTGCTCTGCTTGATGCAATATCACTGCCCTAAAAACCATAAGAACTGTGAGTACATTTTAAAAGACACATAATTTTGCAGTTTCAACTTCACTAATCTTTTTAAGGTTAAGGTGTTCTGCTCATCAAATCATATTTAGTTGTTTGAAATGTTTTGAGCTGCTTAAAATTCCTCATTGTCATTTTGATGGATGTAAAATAGGCGTTCAGCAGATCAATTTGGTCCATGGTGAATTGGCGTTACAAATGACAGTACTTTCTAGCACTGTCATGGTAAGAAATGTCGATTTTAATTATCAATTTAGTTTAAAAGACATTGTTTTGCACATGGCACATTAGTAAAGGTCTCCTTACCTTCATGAACTTTAGACTGCTGTGCTAAGCAGTGTGGCTAGAGCTTTCTTCTAGGCATGAAGGAGAACCTCTGTTAACAACTCTCATGGGGACATTGCCTTTTTCCTATGGTCACCTGGTTCTAGGACAGAGTTACTACATTAAAAGATTGTATCACACAAGACAGCTGCCTCCTTAAGTTGCTTCAGTACTTGTAGATTACTTCTTCATTACCACTAAAACAAATGTTTGTTCATAGCTAGTTATGATTCTAGTCAAATGTGAAACAAATCAGAAATTATAGTGTATTAAAGGGATATACTGTTGCTTATCTGTCTTCTGTCAGGCTTGATTAATTTAGCATACTGATTGTACACTGTTAGTGCAATATCTGGGCCTAAACAAACAGTAAGAAAGATGATGTTACCAAAACAGACAAATACACAGAACAAAAGAAAAAAACCCAAACCTGAATTCACATATTTTGGAAACCAATAGGACTTTTGTTTTTTCCCCTCTGACTTCAGCAAGAGGTTTAGACATTCTACTGAAAACATTTCTCTCATTTATGACAGCCACTCTCATTAAAACTCCACAAGAGTATATCATCTAGATTGTATTTGTATCTTGAAATATCTCCCCTCCCAGCTTTTATTGATTTCCATCCTCATTATAAATACCTGAAATCCAGCAACAGTGTCTGGGAGTTGGCCTCCTGTAAAAGCGTGGCCTGACTAGACTGCTTTTTACTGTCTAGCAAAACTGGTAAAAGATTTGAAAGATCTTTAATTCCCAAAGCTATCTAGTGACTTGATCTGTTGTCACTTTTCTTTCAACAAATTCTTGGTTCTTAAGGAAAAAGAGGATCAAGAAAAGGAAGATTCTATAAAAAGTACATCATTCTCTTTCTGCCTTATTAGAATCCATGTTTATCAGGTGTTATTTATCTTATATTTTCCCAAACAATATTGTAACTAAAGGTTTATTGATTTATGGGAAGTACAGCCTTACACTGCAGACTATGAAAAAACCTACTGTATTTCTTTTACCTAAAGACATCCCATGTTCAGAAGGTAAAGGCTTATAAATTAAAATTCCAGGCATCTTCTACACCTACTGACTCTAGACTCAGTCCCAGGATAACAACTAAACTGAAATCATCCTTAATAGTATGAGCTTGACAGCTATAGGGATGAGACCCACTTGTGACTTACACAACACCTCCCTCCCTCCATAAATAGCCATTTTAAAGTCTATTCCAGCATACAGGGGTTCCCATCAAGCACATCACCAGGTGGACAGGGCAACTGGACCAGGCTTGTCAGAGCTCCACTATCTTCAATGCTTGATAAACCACATAAGGTAGAAAGTGGGATGGATCTCCCCTCTACCAGGCTATGGCTGATGTAGAAAACTAATCATATAACCTTTTCTATGGGAGCAGCAACTCTAGGAGTTGCTTCTCTGTGTGTTTGTTCCCCAGGCCAACATCTGTAAATCCCTCTTGCTACAGATCAAAGATGATAGGATAGACAAATAGTCCATTAAAATCTCTTCAGGTGTGTATCTATACATTATTGCCACTTTACTGACAAAATATAGCCCAGATGACTATAAGCCAGACTTCTTATGGGAGAACACACTTGGAAATATATTTCTGGCACTGATTATAAACAGTGAAGATCATTTATTTAAAAAAAAAAGTGCTCAGCAAGAACATATCCAATCTTTCTCATGATATGAAAAAACACTATGATTTCCAGGCTAGTATTACTTTTATGTGTTCCATTCTTTCTTAACAGAAGCTTGAATAAAAACTGGTCTGACCAAAACTTGCTATTTTATTTCTTTTATTGTAACCATTAAATCAGCTTTCATTTCATTACTTTAATTGTGCCTTGGAGCAGCAACTGCCACCTTAAGGCACATAACCTAATTTAAAATGCTCACAGCTCATTCCACCTTAAAATATATTGCAGTACTTAAGATCAGCACAGCAGGTCAAGCTATACAACAGCACTGTTGTGATCAGAGGAGTTTTTGGCAGTTAAATCGGGAGAAAGACTGAGGTAATGTAAAAAAGTAACATTTTTCTTGCTTAAAAGATACACAGCGGTTGACATAAGCATTTTTTATTTGTACCTTAAGTGTCTCCAGAGCATTCTTATTTAGGTAGAGATTTCTCACATAAGGAAAATTTCTTGCCACCGCACACAAACATCTAATTCACTGGGATGATTTTTACCATGGGGATTATACATGTAAAGAGCCACCTTGCTGGGCTGTGAGGGAAAAATCCATAATGATGATATATATGTCTGTTTGTGCTGCTTGTGTGGGCCCCTTCTCCCATTGTTTCTGATTATCTCTCAATCTTTCTTTATTCTAAGCCTCCCTGTAAATTGCATATTACCTCCATTTTACTGATGGGAAATTGAGAGACACAAAACTTAAGCAGCTACCTAACATTACACAGGGTGCCAAGAC
The DNA here is from genome assembly GCA_024611175.1 of Megaceryle torquata. Lineage (NCBI taxonomy): Eukaryota > Metazoa > Chordata > Aves > Coraciiformes > Cerylidae > Megaceryle > Megaceryle torquata. Next base: position 69,407 of record JANIJG010012813.1, on the reverse strand, counting down.
AGGTATGGGATTTAGTTTTAGGTCTCATGATTCCCAGGGAATCACTCCACAGAAAAGGTGCTGTTGTACCTACGCTTCCTTTCCTTTCTCTTTTTATCATTAACAGACTTACTAAAAAGACTTTCCTCTGGCATAATAATTCCAGCTCCTGTAAACAAGACCATAAGATAAATACTCTGCTTGAAGAGACAAGAGGCAGATTTTCACTAGCAAAAAGTGCAATTACAATCAAGTCAGGTTGTAACACTGAATAAAGGGGCAAACTAACAATTACAACCTTTAAGGTCTAGGAAACAACCAGAAGCATATCCTACCTACCTTGCCTTGGTTTACTGAAATCCCTGCCTCGAATGCTTTGTAACCCAGTGCACAGTCCCTATCAGGCTAAAGGTAAGGAAGCCAGGGATGCCAGGAAGGAGACAAATCCAGGAGGGAAATCAGGATTTGTGTGATATACAAGGTCTAAGGAAATTCCCTAGGAAAAAATAGTAAATATCTGCTACCTGATCATGTGCCTTGGAGATAACAGTGGGATATTTTCCTTTGTCTTTCAGTGAATCACCTCAATAAGAAATTCCTTGCAAGGGTATGAGCTAAGGAGCTGCTCGTTTCACTAGCTAAACAGATGGTAATTGCATCTCTGAGACAGAGGCAGTGATAAAGGATCAAGTCGTCACTGGACTAGACCTACAATAACTGGATCCATTCCACTTATGTTGCCATTTTGGATATGAGCAGACAAGAGATGCATCAATGGATTCCAACCCTAAAAACTAAATTCTACTTCAAATATATACTATGGTGTAACATCTGCCTAAGTAATTACATAAACATATATATACACACACACCTTACCTTATCTATAAAACAGGCTCTCAGAAGTACTCAAACTTCTGTTCAAGTAAGTCTTCAAAAGAGGCAATATATAAATTTCAAAATTTCTCTAAACCTTCTTTTCAGAGATATATTTAAACCTTTTTTTCCCTTCAAACAAATCAGCATATTTTAAAAATTCTTCAGTTGAAGTGTCATTGATGAAATACTCCAGGCTGGAGAACTTCACTGTGTGATAAGAATGACTTAGCTGTTAGCTTCAGCATTCCAAAATGACAGTTTTCAGAAAAACCTGATGCTGTTTTCATAATGTAAATCAAATGATTGAGTGGCATATGGTTATCCTGTTGTTATGACATAGCGTGTGTATCTTTCTTTTCATCAATAAAATTAGAACTTGAAAATGGCACTCATTTAAATTGGATCATGAAAAAAGCACTAATTTAAGCACATCATACAGATAATGTGCAGACATATATGCATATACATAAGCTTGATACATATTTCATCTGACATAACTTTAACCTGCTTCAGCAGTAAAGAGGCAAGAGGTCACTGGAGACCCAAGGTTATTCCATCAACCAAACTGCTAAATGATCCCAGCATCAGGTCATGGACTTCACATATTTAGTGCAGGAAGAGGCTATGTCTTTCAGAAGATGGCATATACTTATATGAGTTCCTGATTACTAGGGTCCTGATCCTCAGTGGATATTTTTAGACTTTGAATCATTATCCACAATAATGCCATCCATGGTGAAAATAACATTGTCTAAACTTTCAGTGGTTTTCCTCCAGTATCATTGATCCCACCATCACATCCCTGTGAAAAATAATTAAATATTGATTAAAAGTGCAACAGCCCAGGCAATGGATACACTAACTAGTTGCCTCCATAGGTACTTCAGGGGCAGAGGTTCAAAAAAAGCTGCTATAACTCTTCCATATCGGCATGATTGCTGTAATCTTGCTCAGCAGCAGTGGGATGAGAGAGCTTCTCCCTTCTATTTGACTGTGGTTTAGGTGTGCTCAATACGTGCAATTTTGACAGGGAATCTTCAGCAGCGAAATTCAGTGGATCATTAATTTTGGGTATCTTCCCTAGATTTTTTTTTTTTCCTCTGAGCAGCTCTGGACCAGTACACAAACATCTAATCCATGAGGATCCTATTTTACCATAGAGATTATATATGGTTAAATTTGTCGTAGTAAAGCTTTGTGATGTCCTGGTAGGATAAGGGTGTGGAAGAGAATGCTTATTTTGAAAGTGTTGTTGGAAGCTAAGTGAAAAATACAGTTACTTGAAAAAGGCAGATGAACCTGTGAGCATCAAGACTTTTAGCCTGTATTCAGGCAGAACTGGCACTCATCTCCATAACTGGCTGATGGTTTCTGTGATGCAGTAACTTTTTTGTGCATATTGGCAGCTTGCTTCTAAACTGGAGTTTGCAACCCAAGTCTAGTATGTTTAGAATTGCAGATGTGTGTTCTGAGAATTTGCAGTGTTTGCCAGAAAGACACTATATGATATTAGCACAGTTGGTTCTGAATTTTAAACCCAAATCTGATGTGCTATGACTCACAGCCTCAGGAAAGAATTAGATGAATAGCTCATAAGGGGAGAGACACTGCCTGAATATCTTTATAGAGGAGATATGCTGAATAATAACCATTATCTCCATACCACAAGCTACCATTCTATTTAGGATATGGTGTGCTGCTATACAAGCAGAGTGTGCCACACAGATAGTCATATCTGAATTATCTTTAATATACCTAGTGTACTAGAAATCAATGAAACTGAAACAGCACAGACCTCACTGACAGCTTGTTCTTCCACTTCATGTCCAGGATGCCTCACTGACACACTTGGACTGTCCATTCTGAGAAGCATGTTGTCACAGAAGCTCCACTGGTGCTAGATAAAAGCTAGCCCAGGTACGCCTGCTTGTGATGTAAATGACACCTCTCACTGCAGCATGAGCATAATCCCAAATCAGGTACAATACAAGGAACCTGTACTGATAACATGAAGAGTACCCAAAACAGTCTCAAGCTAGCCATCTTTAATGTAAAAAAAGTAATTTAATTTGCATGTACATCTTGCAGCAAAATTTGCTCACGTTATCTGAAAACAATAGGTGCAACGGAAATTTGGCCCTAGGTAAACCTGGGAGGAATTTCTGTAGATAAAAATAATTTGATACATATGGTTCTGAAAAGTTTGGCTCATCTGGGATGAAACCTCGAGTCACCATATTTTCAGGCTTTCCAGATTCCATCATGTGCTAGGATTTGCAGTCAGTATTGCACTTGCTTCTAGGACTCAGAATCATGATAGTTGGCTTCAAGAACTTTAAGTAAACTGCCTCCATAGATTTATGACACAGAAGAGAACAACAGCTTGTGGCATCGTAAGACTTGTGGTCCCATGCAAGTCAATCTGCTCCAGACAGCACCCTTATAATTCTTTTTGAAAGACCCAATAAATGTTCATATAAACAGATTATAAATCACCAGGTCTTTTAATGATTTTAAAGAGGACACTGCTCTGCATAGGTATGAAGTGCACTTTTATTTGGCTAACTTTACTACTTAACTTGCCTAACATCTGGAATATCTTAATTATTGCACAGTCTTAGCCATAATCATGTGAAAGTAGCATGGAAAGAATTCCAGTCATTCTGCATTGCTAGAAAACACCTTCACCAAACAGTTAATCAGTAGCTGGGTTGCTCCTCTCAAACTTAGCGTATATTTTCTGTTTGGTTTGGTTTTTGGTTTGGGTTTTTTGTTTTGTTGGTGGTTGTTTTGTTGTGGGGTTGGATCTTGTACAGTGAGAGACCTCATGACATACTCAAATATCCTGAAATTCAGCAGTAGGACCTAACAGAGAACATCAATATTCAAACTACATATTTCCTATATTTAACATAATAGCACCTAAAATTCTTATCAGTAATTGAAGCCCCACTGTACCCCGGTGCTATAAAAATACACAGCATAATGCAGCCTTGTTCTGGAGAGCTGCGTGTAAAATAGGCCAAAAGGACAGCCAGAGCTTGGGAAGGAGAAGGTGGGTTCTGATTTGGCTTCTGAAAAATGTCTCCATAAATAGAATGAATCCTTTAAACATGAGTCAATCCCCATCCCTGCTGTACAGCATGCTTCACTCTTCACAAGGTGCAAAAAAACCTACTGATGATAATGTCCTTTTGCTGCTCTGGAAGAGGAAAGTCTTAAGTCACTGCAGCAAAATATGTCCCTGTTAACAAGTAACTGAATAAATGCAAACTCCATGGGGCTTTGCTTAACGGAGCAAGTACTTTGGCTCACCGAAGCTGAAGAAATTATGGATGCAAATTTAGAAATACTCCTTTCTGCTGAAGTTCAGCTCTACACATAAGGAAATAACCTCAGCTGAAAAAACACAGAGTTTAGGGGAAAAAATATCCAAATTTCACATTTTCCATTATATTCCTATGCTTTATTTTTGAAGGATTATATATAAACAATAAAGTGAACAATACCCATATTTCATTTTTATTTTGGTTTTTTTTCCTCTGCTGTTTCTTTTAAGATGCTGAACGTTTCAGCCATTCTGCAATTCTTTGCAATGGTATAGAATGGAAAATGGAAAAATTAAGAAATGGGAACTGGAAGGAATAAAGTTGCAGAGAAGGAATCCCAGTGCCTGAACAAACTAAATATCCTAAAAATACTTGAGCATATAAATAAAGTGATTTTTCACTAGCTTGAAGAGAAGGCATGACTTTTCATCAAAAAGTAGGCTGGAGAGAAAAGACTTGACTGATCCCATGAGTACAGTAGTAGTAAAAAAGCAAACCTTGCAGGCTTTGCCAGTCCCATATAAACCACAACAGAGCTTTCACGACTCAAATACTAAACTTTCAAGAAAACTTTTGTTTTCTCCCATGCTACTCACCTAAACACAATAATTAGTAAACATCTGCAAAGGCACTTCTTGTTTCCCTTTACAGCCCTCCTTAAAATCTCCAGTGCTGTAATGGACCTACAAAAACAACGACAGCTTGAATTGGACAGCCGAGTATCAACGCTGCTGTATTGCATCTTAAGAAATATTGCCTCCTGGGTTATCCAAGCTCCTTCATAAGCATCTGTGGTCTTTTTCTTCTCCTGAGAATGCAAGATTTAGGGAGAAAAGACTTTTTTTTTTAACCACAGTTCTTAGGCACAGAGCATCTAAAGCATGAAAACAACAGCAGCAACACTTCACCACCTCTCATTTCTTACTGCACTGTCAAACCCCAGCAGTTACGATGCGTTTCACTCCTGCATATAGAAGACAACCCTGCAAGCACACACAGCACCTATGGTCTACAATGGGTGCCAAATGGCAATGTTCAAAGACACTTATTTTCACCATAAATCGTTGTTAAGGATCTCTTGGATATAATTTTGAGCCTTATGCCAGAAGTTGTAGGGTCCAGAGAATATAAAATGTGTGGCAATGTAGAGAGCTCTCCAGAGAAGTAGAGGAAAATATTAACCTAAACATCTCTAAGGGAAAAAAACAACAATGATAAAGTGGTAACAAGATTTAGTCGGATTGAACTAACTATTCATGTTAGGGGATGTGAGCAAGGGCGTGCTTCGGCAATAAGTGCACTTACTGAAAGGAAGAAAGAGTATTATGTGCTTCCTTAGGGGGGAAGATTTCTAAAATTCAGTGTATGGAAGTCATTAGACTAGAGAGAAAATTGTCACCAAGTCACTTGAAGACACAGTATAAAAAAAAAGTATCTTCTCTTTATCCGTGACATACACAGCGGACTAAACCTATTTTCCCAACAATCTTGCTTTATCACAAAAACATTTATTTTCTAGTCATGAATGACTGGATTCAATTATAATATAAGCTCACCTATCAATTTACTTAAATTAAAAACTCTCTTGACATTCAAAAATAAACATTAACAATCACCAGTTACTACCAGAGGCTGCTATACTTAAAACTATTCATACACAGGAATAGAATATATTGTTACTGGATTAATGTAAAATGTGTAATCTCTTATACCCTATTGGGGTTAAAG
>JANIJG010012813.1:0-63452 GCA_024611175.1 Megaceryle torquata | reverse complement strand
TATATTTTATTATTGTTTTATTTTTATTTTCTTCCAACAGCAAATATTGCAATAGCAGCACCCTATATTTATGCAAGGGTATCATAAATCATAGGGTGACTTAAGACAACAGGACTTTGCATCCACACTTAAAACCTAGCAAAACTTGAGTATTTACTTAAACTGCCATTCCATTCAGTGTAGTGAAGATATGCTGACATCTCAACTTAACTTAGCTTACTTAAATGGAATTGTGTTACATTTAAATATATGTATTCATAGTTTCAGGCTGACTCCTAGCTTATTCCATATTTCTAAAAATAAAGATATCTGTTGATACTATGCTCAGAGTACATATATTTCCTTCTGAATTGGTTCTCTAAGTTGTACTAAAACACCTTTTTAATCTTCTCTGGAGGAAATAAATATTAACATTTCATCTCTTCCAATTCCTAGAATTCAGAGAAAATACACCACCTATAGTACAGATTCCCAAAGGGAGACTCTGGGTTACCAAGGTTATTTACTGCAGCTTCAATCAATACCTACCTCTCAGTCGCCTATTGTACCCTGCAGCTGTTAAGGACCTATGTCCATGGAGTGCTGGCACTTTCCTGTGCCGTGATCTATTTATCCCACTCCTGCACAAGAAGTGCTCTTGCTCACTCTGCTATCAGGAGAGCCCTCCCTTTAACAGCAGCAAGGATAGCGAGGGACATACCAATGGAAGTTGGTCTCTCATGGGAAACTTCACGCCTCAAACAGTATGAGGTTATTAGAACTTTACCAGGATTTCTCAACTGTCAGGAAGCAGAGCTACAATTCCCTTGCTAATAATAAGTGCTAACAGATACACAATGGTCCTGGTGAGCAGCATGATGTTAAACTGCTTAGATTTTGTTATTGCTGGGCTTTGGTTTAGGTTTTTTTTCCTTCCTTTTTTTTTTTTGGTTACTTTTTTAAAAACAGAACCAAAAAAGGTCACTTCACACCGCTCTTTTTCCTTAGTTTTGCATTTGGTAGGATTGTTTTTTATTCCTTCTATTCTATCGATCTGTCAGGAGAAGAGGCACAGAGGGAAAATGACAAATAGGCTGCATTTGTCCCTTCCCTTCTGTCATTTGTTTCACGGATAAGTGAGTAGAAATGAAGACAGCATGTTCTATGCCGAATGCTGAGAGCATAGAATATGGCCTCCAGCTAAAGCACAAATAATTTCTATGCATGATGAATCCTTTCAATAACAAGAGCCCTGCTAATGTGGGATCAAATCACAGTCATTAGCTCTTGGCACTGCTCTTAAAAAGATGCTATAGAAATCCGAACAGCATCCAGCCAGAGTCCAGTGTCACACTCTAGCCAGTATTTCAGTTGGTAATTTACTTTTCTCATCAATGTGCTGGTATAATTAAGAAAAAAAGCCATCCAATAGGATAAACTCCTCTAAAAGCAATAGCCTGCTTAAGAAAATGATGGATCATTCTGAAATAAGGGGCCGTGGTATAATTCTATTGATGGATTGGCTGCAGGACTGTATCAAGACCTGTAGCCCTGTGTGATGGAAGGTAATAAACTTTTGAAACAAAACTGGCTATTCTAGTGCTTCTTATTTTCAGTCACTTTTGAAACCATGGTAGCCATAGGAGCCACACTTACTGCAGCAAAAAATACTCTCAAGACTGAGTTCAGGGTCTTTGACTGGGATCCAGAAGCTTTACATAGTCTTTTAGAAACACTTCACTTTGTCTCAAGCCATCTCCGTGTCCATCGTCCCCCCCCTTTTTTTAAAATAAATTATTACTTTTACAGTGTTGCTTTCCCATTATAATTTATAGTTCCATTATTCAGTATTTTATCTGCTGAAAAAAATTCTTGCTAATATTCTGGAAAGTGTGAATTATATATTCTCTTAAAATTTGCAAACAATTACTTTTCCTCAAGTTAGAAATACATGGTATTATTTTTAAACAGTGCTTTCAGGGATTTTGAGTTTTTTACTTGCAATTGCTTTCAGCAACTGTGCATCCATGAATATATTTTAAATTTCATTCTTTTTTTTTTTTTTTTTCATTAAAAGAAACCTAGTAATTAGTGAAGAGTTCTACTTAGATGGCTACCTCTGTATTCCCCATGTTACCATTCTTTAGGGAAGAGTATATGGTAAAATAGATACTGCTATTTTCTAAATGAGGTTCCACAGAAAATTAAGCTTCAGCTTGTGTTTCACATTCTCTCGGTCCAGATAAGGGAGATTCTCCCAGGTATATATATATATTTTTTTTATTATTATTATTTTTTTCCAGGACATGCACTAGAACAACTACTGCTTTCATACCCAGTCACACTGCTATTGGATCTGCTAGTCTGATACACCACTAACATCCTGGGGCTGTTCAGAGTTTGTCAAATAGAAGTGGACTCCATTTATTACCCAGTTAGGCTGAGGAAAAATGCTAGTTAAATTCACTCCAAGTGCCAGCTGAACAGTAAGCACATGGCCAAGCTTCCCACTGGTATATGTAGGGAGGTCCCCCTTTGATATCATGTTTGTGACATTTACTGACATCATGGAAGATGTAGTTCTCATTCTACTTAAAGACAACCTAATAATCAAGACTGGCCTTCTAGATGGGGATAAAAAAACCTGCTGACCAAATAATTCAAAAAATCTTTGATGCTTAGCTAACTCCAGAAGCATCAATAACATGAAAAATCAAATACCTGAACAAAGAAGGAGATGCTGCAACTGATCCACTCTGATTTAGCATTTTATTTCAACACAGGACAAACTGCTTTTTAGATCTAGAAAACAACCTAAAATGCTCCAATTTGACTAGGCCAGACTAAGATACAGATTATACCCCCCAGGCCAATATTCAATAACATAACAGAAGAGATAAAAGGGTAGTGCGATGGTTAGTAGATAACTTTCCTGTTGTTCTCGGTTACATACAAACACAGTCTCAAAGCAGACTGTAATAAACTGAGCCAAAAGCGAGGATCAAGTGGGATAACGTTTAAGTTGAATCAATACATGTTTATTTTGAAAACAAGATTTTAATGACACTGCCATATGATCTCTTCTAGAAAAGGACACATGTTCCATTCCAAACCGCTTATGCTGACTTTTTACGCAACCTTGGTTGAAAATAGATGATTTATTTGGAAGCAAATGCTCACTGATTTTTATATTTGAAAAGAGAATTTTTTTTAATGACTTGACCTTTCCATCATCCAAAATAAAATAAAAAAAAAAGACAAACTTTTCCTCAAAATCTAATGGTTACCAACAGCAAGACCGTCAACTGAAATAAAATAGAATATTATAGACACACCAAACAACAAGGACACAAAATTCTTGTACAGAGGAGATAATTCACATCTGAGTAACTCAGTTTAAGATTTTTTTTTTTTCAACTGTGATACTGATTTTGATCTGTGTCACAGAATTGAACCACTGTTTCCCTTAAGCTCAGGCACCTCTCCCAGTGATCTCACCTGCCCAGCCACTTGCTGTTTCCAGCCACTACTACCTGCAGACATATCCAGGACCTCTTCTGACCCAACAACACCAACAGCAACCTTTACAGCTGGCAGGACTTGAAAGTTTTTTGTCTCTGTTGGGTATTTCCATCTCATTCCATACTTGTTACAAGGTCTGAAGAAGGAACCAGTTTGTGTTCCAAGTGCATTAGTAGAATAATTTAAAGAAATCTGTTCTTTTTCTTATATTTCTCTTGCTGCTAAAGTTATAAAACTGGATACCATGGATGACAACCACTGAATACATCTGTACTTTTTCTTCTGTTGTACTACTACAGGAAGTGCACCAGAGCAAGAGGTTTCTAACCAACAGAAGGGAAACAGTTGCAGTTTTATGTCTAAAGACCCAGGATTTAGAGAAATAACTACTTTATTTAGGAAAATCAGATAGTGCTCTGGAAAGCACCTCAGCAACCACTGTATCTAGCTCTTCTGTTGCAAGCTACTGTATTTTACATATTCCCTCTTAAAAACTAGTATTAATCTGCTATAATGTAATATGAAGATCAAAAGTGGAATAATATTTTCATCTTATATTCAGTCAGTTTGTCTCATCTAAAAGAAAAATCACACCTTAAACTGTGTAATCTCAGCAAAAGGTAAATCTCAGTTTATTATATATCAAGATTTCCTAGTAAGCCATTTGGCTGAATTAAGCTCATCCTTCCTTTTTGGTGACAACTCATGTCATGACATTAAAGGTCATGTTACTTCATTTCTGTCACTTTAAATTATGCCATCAATATCATGAAATGACTCAGAGAATTTAATAAATGATACAGAATTATTAAAATCATACTAGGTGGCTGCTTTTCATATATCCCTGCAGTACCTTTTACAATTTCAGCTAACACTTTACATTCTTAACAGGGAAAAACAGGTGCCTTGAATATAACAGGAAATAAGTTGAGGATGCAGTTTTGGGGAGGAGAAACTTAGAAATTCCAGTCATGCCATGCCTATAATCATAGCAATAGCACCATGCATGCGTTCATTAAGGAAATGTTCAGTTTCCCTCTTTGCAATCAGGTTTAAAATGATTTAGCTCAACACTCTATCCCCAAAAGCATACATCTGTACTAAAATAAGAAATAAATAATTTAAAGGTATAAATGTTTATTGAAAACATTTGCATCTGACTCAATCAAGTGCTTAGTTGTATACTTTTCAGCACAACTATTTTGCTTTGATGTTGTTCTCCAGCTTTTAAATGAGAACTTTAGGTTCCATTTTTCAAAGAAAGCATCTCTGTTTCCCCCACTTTCTGGCAGATAGTCCCAATCTAGTTGCTAGAAGATGACTTGGAGTTTCCCTCTGGAAACACAAATTGAAGGTATAATCCAACTCTAAACACACCCTTTATGATAATAGTTGTAAAAAAGCAATCTGGAGAATTAACTGCAACACAGTAGCATTACATCTGTGCTTTGCTTGTCTGAGAAAGCAGCAGCTACTCTTGGGAAAAGGAAATAAAAGAGTATTTTTTATGTGGTTGCAGATTAAGATAAGTCTTTTGTTCACAGGTTTAATTATCATGGTACCAGAGATTCCCCTTTATCTTAATTGATTCATATTTCTATTTTTGAGTTAAAATTCTGCATCCAACTAGATATATTACATGCCTCAGGATGCAGCAACAAAGTCATTCAAAGAACTGACCAGCTAGTTGCTTACTATGACCTAGGTAGAGGCGAACCATGCATTGAATTGGACAGATCTTTTATGAAAATCCTAAAACCAAAGGTTTGGATTAGAATTCATAATGATGCTGAAAACATCTCCATGGAGTAGGCTTTTCCAAGCGTGCCTGACTCATCCAGAGATGGTGCCTGCTATCATGGAGACCAGAAAATCTCCATCAGATTGTAACAGATTTCAGCAATGTTTGGGGAAAAGTAGGTTGCTCTGAAGAGGAGGCCTCTCACAACTAATACCATCCAATCTTTCTTCCTATTAAGAAATTGACACAAACATCCCAAATTTCTGCTTGTTTCTTGTATCACAATCCTGCCCACCTCAGGGCTCTACATGGGTTTGAACTGTTATAACAAGGCATCATCAGTGCCTGTTCACTTGTAATATATCTAAGTCCAGAATACAACACAAGTTGAAACACTCTATATGACTATTTCTTGATAGCATCTCAATTGTCAGGAGAGGTGTAAAACCACTTTGATTTTGCTACTCACGATTCAAGGTGAAATAGTTTTCTGAATGTTTGAGTAGCAGAAAAATGAGTTCCCACTCAAATCTGCTTCAAATCTAGGATTAAGCTACTGAGTAAGCATCAACTCCTCCAAGATCCCAAGGAACTACCATCCAAGGAATTAGAGAACTTCTATCAAAGACAGCTAAGCTGCTCCCTTACTCACCAGCATTATTTGGTAAGCGAGCAACAAGAAACGCAGTCAACATTAGAGCATGTTTTCCCTGAGGAAGCAGACACAGACAGGCAGCAATAAAATCAGCAAACCCCACCACTAACTCCAGAGAACACACTCCTAAGTACAGTTTCTACTTTGACCTTTTCCTAACCATTCAAGTGACAGATGGAGTGCACAATTCATTTTTCCTTTGTGGATTAAATATTTAGTCCATCACCTAGATCTAGATTTTTCCTGAAGGCTTAGTCTCCACATAAGGGGAAACAGTTAAACGCATTGAGGTTCCACAGTGAAATAGATCATGGGTACTATGACACCTTCAGCATTAAATTTTAATGGTTTAACAATTTCTACCAAAAAAATTAACTTTTTCTTTCCTACAGCATGCTTTCTTTCAATGTATCATACACAGCTCTAACAATGGCACTGCAGTATGCCCTGGAAAGCCAGGTGACCAGTTCAGTTATCAACTAACACTCTTTTATTAGTTTCTACTTTCTATTATGAATATGGTATCTCAGACTAGAATGCATTTTGCTAGACAATGTGCAAATATATAGTAAAATTTAGTCTAATGGGCACAATAAAATTGTGATTAATTCCTTTTTTCCTTGAACCATTATCAACCATCATGAGCATTCTAAACATTTATATGCGTAGAAGAAAAAGCAGATAGTAAATGGGAAAACAGCACTACAGTTAATTCTGCCTCATGAATGAGAAGGTACAGAGAGATTTAATGACTTCATTCAAGGATACACACACACAGAGTAAGTGGCAAGGTTGGGAACTGAACTTAATTTCCAGAGTCCTACTTCAGTAGCTTAACTACAAAACCATCCATCCTTTCAGACTACCTGCTTTTATTTTGACTAATTTGTTCAACACCTAATCAAAGAAAAGCTATAATAAATGTGCTTAACAAAAGCTATCGAGTAAGGAAAAGAGGGAGAAGAGGCGCCTCCAAAATAAGTCAGAGCTAACCATGTGTAAAATTAAATGTTTTAAACCTTTTAGTAGTTTAAATAATATTAAATACACATACAAGGTTGGGGGGAATAGGGATATCAAGGGAGAAGAACCTTTCAGTAGCTGGAAAGGAAAGCAGGAGTGGGGAGAGAACTGAATGTAGACCACAGCAGTGAAAAGCAGCATGAGAGAATGGCAAGAGGAAAGGGAAGGCTGTGGCAGCAGGACAATGAATGAAAGGCTGTCTGAGAAATCTGGAAAAAAAAAAATAGCTTCACACACAGATATAACACCTGCAGCCCACCTTGGCCAAGGGACCCTGCTTATTCTTTTCAAGTATGAGAGATCTGATGGTCCTTTTTCTGGTCTCTCCCATCAATACACATTTTTTTTGGTCACTGCAGCTTCCAGCACATTTTTTATCATGTGCTGAAACACTTATTTTATCCATCACTCTTTTGCACAGGAAGGCTAGATCTTTACACCTTACATTTTTTTCTCTCCTAAAGCCATGGCAGGGGATGGACACATTCAGTTCTGCTAGCTACTTACTGCAGGCTTTTTAGCTGAATACAGAAAAGGAATAGGACAGCACAAGAAACCTCACTGCCTCTTAAGAAATTTTTGCTGGTTTAACCCTAACACTAATCTTAACTCTTTCCCTTTGCAGTGCAGTATTGCTGGGGAAATAGGGCTTGCCTCAGACACTTTTATACCTAAGCTAGCTGAATACAACTGAGTCAGACCAGGGGGTCTGCAACTCTGTGCTTGCCTAAACTGCCTGTCAAATTAAATTTTGACTGCTGATGGAGAATTTACTTTTGCCAGGATTTGTTTGTATTCAACAACTCCTCCCATGAAAGGCATTAATGATGTTTAAAGACGGTCAACTTCACAAAATAAAAGCCTAGATTCAGCACAAAACATGCAAAATCACCTCTGTTATCCTTTGGATTGAAGTTACGAAGTCACCTTTTAAGATTGGTGATAGCTTTTGCAAAGATTTTCACACTAGTTTCAATAATATTTAAACTAATTTTTGTCTTCCGGATCACTCAACTCAAGGTTTCATTGTTAGCTAAATTCATTACATGTTGAAAAAGTTCCTGAGTTACTACAGAGGGAGAACATAAAAGTGTACATAAATTTAATTTCAGAATGATTGGTTGTCAGATTTCATATTGTTCAGATCTTATTTGTTAATGCTGTTACAGAGAACAAAATTCCTTGCTCTGAGCTCAAATCTAGGAGGTCTGCACACAGATACTGGCTTCACTAGTCAAAACCCCCACATAGGAAATTCACCCTTGTTAAGGAAAACTTTGCTGCTTTCATTCTAAATTGGATTCTTGAATATCTCTGAGCATTCAACTTCAAATCCAGTTGTCAGAATAGCTACATAGGATTAATCCTTCAACTATGAGATATGAATATTTCAAAATATTATGAGAGACCATTTTATTTTTTCTTGATGAAAAGGGTAAATATTTCTAAATATAGCTCGAAATGTCATTGTTTTGCACCCAGAATATTCCAGCAGCTTTCCATTCTCATATAGCACATGCTATACTTTTTTGATTCACTTTATGGTCTTCTCAAAATAATACAGTCAAATCGTTGTGAACATCTGTACTTTGTTTCTAAAGTGCCTGAGAAGAACACAGCACAAACATTTTCCAGACTAGGAAACAATGATCCTTAAACTACCTGTTGTCTGTATGCCCACTAATTGCAAGAAATGCCACTTTAGGAAAATAGAAGCAAACAAAACACAAGGCCCTTTGCCTCTCAGTCAAGCCTCATATCCAGAAAAAGCAGAACAGATCCTACAAATTCTTTCACATGAGTAACCTTTATTTAGGCAAACCTTAATAAAATCAGTATTTCATTTATAAACCAGCAACTACTCAATATGTAAAGTTTTACAGTACTTAACCCACTGAAAAAAAAAGATACAATGGTGCAGAATCATCAAGCTGTATGTATTACAGGCTTAAGTCTCAAAAATCTTTTGAATTCATTAGTTCAGCAATAAGGTTTCCACTGCATGCTAATCATTCATTCAGTGCACCTTTCTTGAGAAGGGACCAGGTCAAACCCGTTCCTTTAAATTTATTTTCAAAGGAACATATATAATACATGTGAACTATATAAAGTTTTGGACCTCAAGAAATTAGTAGGAGTAGCTCACTGGACAGTCATTCTTCAGGGCATCTTACACAATGAAGAGGAAAAAACCTCTGAATAATTTACACCAAAATCTGCTTGATTTACAACCTTCTGTTCTATCACTTTAGGAGACAGCGTTTGGGAATGAATCCTCACAGGAAATCTACTTTTAACAAAAGAAAAAGGTAAGAAGCTCCAAAGACTGGCCAGTCCGACTTAAATAACTATTACCTAAATCCCAGAGGCTCCAAGAAAGGAAACAAAGGCAGAGTTCTTACAATAGCCGTTCTAAACTCTACAGACTGCTCTTCCTAGCAGAATCGCCACAAGGCTGTAACGGAGCTGGGCCCCATCGTGTCGGGTGCCATATAAATACAGAGCAAAGAGACTGAGGCCAAGGATCTCACAACCTAAGCAGAAAAAAAAAAAAAGACAGATACAAATGAACACTAGAGTTCAAGGAAACAAAACTGCAGCATTAGTGATGGCAGGAGACAGCACTGCAGCAAGCCCTGCTATTGTTAAATGTCTTGTAGCAAAGAACAGTTTGAGGGATCAGAGAGGAAGAGGAGAGGAACACAACTGTCCAGACATTTACAAGGAGCCTTTGTCAAGCACCAGAGGAGCACAGAAAAAAGCACCGAGACAGTCTCCTTCAATGCCTCGTGCATGCTGAGCTCACGAATGCTGGTATCGCTGGCCACTGTTCAAAACCCTGCATTTAGAAAATTCCCACCAGTTCTGAAGGCAAATGCTCAGAGTCTTACACAGGCAAAAATACCAGTGAACAAGCAAAGCGCTTGCCAGAATAAAGCGTGAGTGAAGGCTGAGTAAGACCCTCAGCTGGTGTAGCCCAACTTTTAGAAAAGCTTCCTTTTTAAGGAATCTGGGGACATGTAATGCAAATTTGGCTCTGTTGAAAAAAACCCAAACAAAACAAACAAAACCCCCCAAAAAAACAAAACACCAAAAAAAAAAACCTACCAAACCAACAATTGCTGTTTAGGCTCTTAAAATTCTACTGTTTAGCAGGAGATGAATTCTTGAATATTCATGATCTTCCTGAATTGGAATGAGTGTAGGAAAATGAAAAATCAGGAGATGTCAGAAACAGGGAAAACAGCCAGGCTTCCTCTGTGGGAAACATATGTGCTAGATTTGTTGAAAAATGAGGAGAAAGAAGTTCTTTAGATTACAGCACGTAGGTAAGCTATTTACAGATACAAAACTCATGCTGAGATCTTTGCCTTTCCCGCAGTCTATTCTTTGAGATCAACTCAGGCATTAATTACCTAAGTGACCCTGCCGCTAACAGCCATGTGCGGAACACAAGGTGTGGAGATCATCCTCCATTTGGGAAGACAAGAATTTGGCTTTCAGGAAGCTTCTGACTGCAGTCAGTTTTTGATTCTGGTTACTGTTGGAGGTATGCAGCAGTTACACCGCATAAGTGTTAAATGAAGATATGCTGTTTATGGTGATGAACAATACAGACAACAGCCATAAACACAGGAAAATTGTGTTACACCTGAAGATGTAGGTTTCTGAAGGTGTTCCTGAGAAACTGGAAAGGTTGTACCTTCCCTTCCACAGAAGGCTTAAACTACTGTTGTTTTTTTGTCTGTGGGTTTTGTTTGTGTGTCGTCGTCCCCCCCCAACCAATTCTTAAGGATCAACTGCCAAGGATCAACTTTGGAAAGGATGATTATGAAATAACTTCAAATGCAAAGGCATAGAAGACAGAAAGCAAACTGTTGAAGGGAAGGAATGCAGCACGTGGTGCTGGTGAGGATGCTGAGAAATAAGACAACTAGGAATGACTTTCCTCAAACAGTACCTTTGGCTTGCATGCCAGGTTTCAATATCCAGGTATTCTTCTATAGGCTGCTTTTCTCAAGGTACAGAACTTTGAGTATGTTCATAATTACTGTGAAAACTCAGTAACAGCACCTTCAAGCAAAACAATATAAAGAAAATGGAAGAGGAGACAAGCTTTGGAAATATTTGATGCAGACTAGTAGTACAAAGACAAATCAGATCTGAGAGGCCTGATCCAAAGCAGCCTGGAATAAGGGGAAATTTCTCTGAGTATGACCTGAATGAGCCAAATAATTTTTCAAAGGCATAAGCTTAGGGGAAGTGGGAAAAATACAACAGTATTGTGAAGTCAAGTTGTATGGAACTTTTCTGAGCTCTTTTGCAGCTGTGTAGGTTTCCCTGCAAAAGCTGCTTTGAGGAGTAAGGGTTCTTTCTCTCCAGGCTGTTGTTTTCACTTCATGTAGTGCTAAGTACCAGTGTCAATATTTCTGTGCATCTGAATGCCTATGTGTGCATGTGTGCATCTCTCCAACTCATTAGCTTCATTATTTTATGCAATATAATTTATCTGATTGGACAGCTAAATTCCGGAATAGCCTTTCTCCCTTCCTTGGGCATTCTGAGTAGCTGCAGGAAATAGGACATGGGTGTTTTAAAGGAGATATGCTTAGGTTCTGCTAAAACACCATAACCTTCAGAATTATTCAATTTCAAAGCTTTTCCAGAATAATCTGTAAAGAAACATCAAATATTTCATACTATTATGGTAGAAAATGAAAAGCATTCCATTTCATGCTTAATTTATTTTGCAATTATAAAGCTGTTGGTAAACAGTACCATAATAGGCTTTGCTTTGTGCCTGCTTATGCTTTTGAACTATTTGAGTTTTAATATGTTTTCAATACAAACAACATGATAATAACCGTTCTTGGAAAGGACTGGCTAGATGGGTTCATCCCAAAGTAAATTTTAGCATTCATCACACACACCTGCTAGTAAGGGACATTTCAAAAAAATAGATAGAAAACAGTCTGGCAATTTTTAAACTGTAGAACAGAAGCTATCATTTATAACTGGAACAATTTAATATGGATTCTACCATGGCAATAGTCTTTTCAGAAAAATCCAGAAGAATGATTTCAATTAAAGCCACTTTTTGTATTAAAATGTTAAACTAGAATATAGGTGACATCTCACAAAGCCGTGGTCTCATATTTTGCTATACTGTCTCTGATGTACTCCTAAAAAGATAAGTTTTAGCTTTCTCTTGAAATAAGAGTGAGTACTCTGTTTCTGTTGCTCTTTTTGGAGCTTTAGAATCACTTAAGATAGTGGGGGCTAATGTTTAAACATTTGTATTACCAAAGTGGAAGCGTGTGGAGTCATTAGCAGACGGCCTATACTGTATTGTAGTAGAGCATCTTTTGTTCTGCTACATGATGATGGTACATTCATCTCCCTAAAGCAGGACCAAGCACTGTCCGTACAACTATACGCAAGTTCATTATCAAGAGAGCCTTCCTACTTATATATGCAAAATATATGTATAATTAGAAATAAATTTTGAAAACCAGTCTCTCTTCTAGGAGTCTTTGCTCCTGTCTGCATTCACATCACGTCCTCTAATATTTCTAGCACCAAGTAGTACTTTGGGTAATTTCACATTTGCCAAGTTGTTAACAACTTCACAACCCAGCCCCAACAAGGGCTACAGATTTGCAGAACAGACAGATACTGAACTCCTCTACCAGCAGAAACAAGCATAAATATTTGCAAAAGATCAGAGCCCATAGTTGGGTGACAAGCATTAGGAAAAGGAAGGGGGTTGTATATAAGTAGTTCAGTTTATACGGCCTTACATAAAAATTCATCCAGTTTGGTATTTGAGCTCGGGTGAATAAGAAAGTTCAGAGAGTCAACTCCTTTCCTTCATTAAATAATTTATCAGCACAACTGCACAACAGACTCTAAGGCTCTTCCATCACTGTACCCCAAGTAAGAAAAGGAAAGCCTACTGCACTGTATTTAAGTAGAGCAGTTGTGCTTTCTGAGAGAGTGACTATGTTATGAATACAGATTTAAAGACCAGTCAAGGCAGATGTTTATGAAGTAGAGTCAGTATTGTGGCCATGTCTCACTGAAGTCTTGTCAGGACTGCACAATCCTGAAGATATGCTTTTAGTAAGGGAGATAGCAAGCCAGTTGTCACTCAAATAAATCAAAACAGGCTGCATAGAGCAATTCTAACCGCAGATGGGAATTTCCTTACAGTCCTCCCTCTCCCAGCAAATCAGCTCCTAAAAAATGCAGAAAGTGACTGTGCAATTTTATAGCAAAATATATATTTCAAGTATTCTGTAATAACTAGAAGAAAGTGCACAGATGCATAAAGAACCTAAAGTCAAAACTCCTGTGAGAAGCTAACCTACTTATTATATAAACACATTGCCAACAAGTTTAAAAAACCACATTAGAAATATTGTCCTTGACTTCACTGAAAATTTCATAGAAAATAAATTAACAAGTAATCTTTTCAGGTTTACTTCTTTCTGTAATCACTGTAGGGTTAAATACTGTTACTGTATATTGCTACCTTTCAATACATAAACATCTGAGCTTATTTATCAAGTTCCAGGATGTGTTCTCCAACTTTTAACAAGTTCTAAAATTATTTTGTTCTCATTTTGTTTCCTGGAAGATTATACCTTTTTTTGTCATGATTATGACAAAGCCGAAAACTGTTCTTCATGCAACTAAGTTCTGTTATTTAGACTAAAGAAAAAACCCAGCAATTTATAAGATCAAAAGTATGTATTTTCCTGTCATCCTTGTGCAGCGCAGTAAAAGACTGATGTTTGAGAACTTAATTGTTATTCTAAAATATGATTAAATGTTTTTATTTATACAGTTTACTAACATAATATTAATCAAAATATCATTCCACTTAGAGCAACAGAAAAAGAAAAATGAAGTTGCATAATTGCAAAAATTATTCATGAGCACATTGTTGTACCAAATAATCCTATTATTTTAGATGAGGTCAACACGACCAACTTGCCTCATGAAGTCCAAAAATTTTCATCATTAACTCCATAAATTTTCCTTACCAAGAAGTGATTACCCATTATTCATAATTTATATTCACCTGAAAACAAAACAAACCACACAAGCCCCCAAAAACTGTAGTTCAGGCAGAAGCTTTAACTAATTGATTATGGAAGCAATAGTAGACCAGAAAAATGGAACAGTTTTGAAAACATTATGAGAAGTGTTGAAAGTCAGTGATAGTGGAGCTCCTCTTTTCTTTCCTATTTAATCTCATCCTTCCAAGAACTGTAAACAGAGAAGTTCTAAAAACAGTTGATAGCATAATTTGCCTACAGAAATAACAAACACATTTAGCAGTTATGCCTGTATGTATTTATCTGCATGTGTATAAACAAACAAAAGCAATTAATGGAAAAAGGCTATTTTAGTGGATAATTTATTTGCAACAAATCGTTCCTCTAAGTCCTTAAAAAAGTTATTAAAGCAATACTAAATTATGTTTTAATAAAATATGCAAAGAACAGAGATGCTTTCTGTGTTTACACAGTACTCAGTACACAGGGATCCTGATGAAAGACTAACAGCTTTTACTTTTGAATTTTTTTTTCCCCTTCACTCTCTTCATGAGAAGATACTTACTTCTAAAAATCTTAATAGTAATTGTCACTGCAGTATGGAGTTAGCAGTAACAATATTTTTCTATACAGGTACTATTTTTCTATACAGGTAGAAGGAAATTTTTTTTTATATACATTTACTGCAATGTTTTCAAGAAAGGAACCAATTCTTTGTTCAGTGGAATTTTTGGGAATGATACCAAGCGGGGAGGGAAGGAGGTCTACATAATGGCAAGTTATACCTGTGGGAGCTCAGGGTTACACGGGACAAATAAGTTGAAGACAAGTAGATTAGCTACTGCAAACCTGAAAGCATTCTTCTGCTGGACGTGGGAAAATTATGCATTAAGCAAATTGGTTTCAATATTACACACACCTTCACATGAAATTTCAGAAACCAGTGATCTCTGTGTGGGTTGACTTGAACTACACAGCTAATATGTCAAAGTTTCCCCACTCCACAGGTATCATTTGGGCATCTAATTGCCAGCTTGGCATTAAACTCTAATTTTATCTGGAATCTATGCAGGTTTCAGAAGTACAAGACAAACACACTGCTGCTTCCAGACCTAACACCACACACTGACTTATTGGAACATGCTCCAGAGATCGTTTGAATTACGGAACTGAAAACTGGCCCTGTTGACTTGTAAAAGTGTTGGGATCAGTAAACCAAAAGCCTACCGTGCCTTGAAAAAATACGGTATTTCTAAAACCTAAGTGTGGCTTTCCAAGACCTGCAAGTACAATCCCTAAAACCAGGGCACTGTTACACTATGTTCCACATGCACAAGAATCTCTCACTAAATGAAATGTGAGGTATAAATGTCATGTATCTTTGGGCAACACAAACCCCCTAAATTGCACCTTACTATGTGACTGGATGCTCAAAACTTATAGTATATTTCAATTGGATTGATTGAGAAAGACTCTAGGTTTATTTTCCCTGTATCATCCAAGTAGAAGGTCATCTTAAAATCCTTTAAGCTGTTCATTTTGAATGATTTTGTCATGAGAAATTAATTTACAGGCTAATGGACTTTGCAGAAATGATAGATCTCTAAAGACTTTCCTGCAGTGAATAATGAACTTTGTCAGCCTCCTCAACACTCTGAATGATTTAGTTTCCTGAATAAGTGAGGCAAGTGGTGGTCTTATCTCTACACTGAGGTCAAATGACTTGTGACTGGAAACTGCAAAAATAAAAAAAGACAAAAACTTCCACTTTTTAATACATAAGAACACAGTCTAAGGCCACATCACTGTTTCTTGCACAGGAGCACAGGTTGATCTTAAGGTCAGTAATTCTTGAGAATTATAAACCCTGGTAAAGATCTGGCAATGCAAAGCAAGAGGTTCATTTCCCCTCCTCACAAAAGAAAAATCACATCTGAGATCTAAAGGGTGATAATTTTCTTCATATGTTGAAGCAATCTCAGCAAGAAGGTTTCAGTTTTCAAAATACAGCCTCTTGTCTTTAGCAGAGGAGACTATCTAAATACTGTAAAGACTATCATTTGGGGATACTTTTTTTTCATTTCATGCTAATATTTCCTTCATTAAATCCTCTGTATCAATGCAAAGCAAATAAAAGATAATTTGTATGTCTCTGACATAAAGATGCTTTAGGAAATTTGACGGTCGTAATAAGAACTAACTGAATTGCATTGCATTAAGCTTGGCAATAGGCAAAAACCTGAACAGCTTTAATTGTCCAGAGGTGTTATCCTGAATTAAAAACAGCAGACACCGTGAGCAAGAGTAACATCTGTTGAGATATAGATATATATTTTTATACTTTTCTCAGGATGTTGCTCCTTCCATTTCCCACTTTACGGCTCTAAAGGTCACCTGTTTGGTATGTTACACTCTATCCATGTTGTCCCAGTACCATCATGATGTATAAATTCCATGATTCTTTACAATACATGAATTTATAGCCTCACTTTTGTTCCAGAATCAGCTACATTTTGATGAATGAGATCTCAGACTAGATAGGTAAATAGAAAAAGGGTGAAGGATGTAAGTTGGCAATGTATAATTTATTATAAGCACCACAAAATACCAGTGCTGAGAGAAAACAAATTATTGGCCTCTCATGCAGTGTCCATGAGAAAGTGATAAATATTTCATTATATAGTACTCATCAGACATTTGAATAGCTCATCTGTCCTATTTATGCCAGCTAAAATGAATTCAACCTATCAGTGGCAAATGTATTTTTAATGTTTCTCTTTACCTTCTGCGGAACAGGCAGCTAAAAAGTCCATCTTCCACAAGAATTACATTATTTATTTCATTACATTCTGTAAACTGTTTATTCTTAGAAAGGCTTTTCCTGTTAAAACCAGCCCTTTACATCAAGGAAATTTCAGGTCTAATGCTCCTTCTAGTTACTAGGAAACAGAAGTTAACACACAGATGTTAGGGGTTGGAAGGGACCTCCAAAGATCAAGTCCAACCCCTCTGCCACAGCAGGGCAGAACTAGAGCAGATCACTCAGAAATGCATCCAGACAGGTCTTGAATATCTTCAGAGAAGGAGACTCCACAACCTGAGGAGTCTGTTCCAGTGCTCTGTAACCCTTACAGTAAAGAAGTTCTTCCTCATGTTGAGGTGGAACTGCCTGTACTCAGGTTTGAATCCAAGTTACCACAGTTGTTTTCTAAGCCATGAAAACATGAAATGCTTTCTCATCGAACTACATCTCATACAAAACCTTGAAAACATCTGGAGCCATCCACAGACACTCCCGCTCCTTTGGCAAAGAAAAGCCAAGCTGGGTAAGACCAGTTAAGCTTCTTAAATGCCTCCTTATATGGAAAAATTACATTTTCATACAACAGAGCATAAATTCTTATACTAAAAATTTCTTGTTGTCACATCTGTATAGTATCAAAAATTTAAAACTCTGTCAATTAAACAGTCAAGAAATAAAAGCAATCTGTGACTTCAGGATACCTCACCATTTTAGGATTTGGATGGCATCACGAGATAAGAACCACCCTTCTCCTACAGACTACAGAATTCTGCCAGATCCCCATACACTCTGGAACAGTGCTTCACTAAGAGGCTGTGTAATCAGCAGTCAGTTGATTTTAATTTTATATCTTCTACTACCTCTCAGAAACATTACCTTGAAAATATGTCCTGCAGAGAGCCCTGACTTTTGAGGAAGCTTCAAAGTGAAAGCAGGATCACATTTTTAAAATACTGCAGTGTTAGCCTTTCAACTTAATGGAATTTCAGTTTGGGATGGATATAAAAGAAACCAGAGAACTTGGAACTAGCACCTGTTAACAGCGGAGTGTACAACATTCCTACAATACACAGAAAGAGTGCCCCGTCCAGTAACAGGCTTTATACAGTAGCTGAAGACAGACAATGCAGAAGCACACGCATGCACCCTTTTCCATGCATCCCTTTAAGGGAAGTTTGATGTTCACTGGAATGTTCAATTTGAGATGGGTTTACAGAATTTTTAACATACTTTCCTTGCCAGCACTGATGTGAAAGTGGCTATAGGATACTACTAGGAACCTGGAAATAAGGTTGAAAACCTATGTGCAAAACTTTTGACATAGAATTTGGCTTTAAGACCATATGAGGAATGGCAACCTCTGGATATGTAACTCTGACACTGGTTTAAAAAACAAATAACTCCTACAGGAAAGAGGTCATAACTCCAAGTGGCCTTTTGTAAGAAATACAAGCTTGAAAACTCAGCAATTGCCTAAAGAAAAAAGGCTCGTGTCAGTCAAGTTTGTACCTGTTAACTCTCAAGACTGTATATACATTGGTTTCCCAAGTGAGAATATAACTTTTAAAGATATTCAGGATCTCCAACAGAGACAAAGTTATAAGAACCTGTTACAATTATAAGAGTGAGTAATTGGAAGCCATTATTACCAAGCCTCAGTTAACCTCTTTGGAATATGACCAATACTGTAAACATTCACTTTATGCAAATATATTTTCATGTTCACATCCTTGCTATTCTTGACTCCAAGCACTGCTTGGCCCTATTATAACCCCAAAAAACAAGGTCAAGAAATTTGAAACTTGTGGTGCTAGGTCTCAGTTTATTTTCCAGATTTAACCTCTTATTGCAGCCATGCAGGCTGGTAGACATACTGTTCTTAACCCTAAAGATAACCCCAGCTGTAACATGGGCTTCAGATACTTCTATAAATCTGAAATCAAGACTAAATAATTCAAAAGGCATCTACATCAACTCTCAATTTACCCTGCTGGAACTTCTGAATACCACAATTCACTCAGGATCAGGAACTAATAACTGCATCTACTTAGACTTTTCTGAAATATAGGAACCAGCCAGAAATAAAGAATGTTTAATTCAGTTCTACATATGCTAGAACTTGTGCTTGTATGTTTGGATACTGTTGAATGCTACACATATTCTAACATGCAGCCTCTACTTTTCCTAACCATGTCTTTATTCTGGCCTTGACATTTAGCTTTAGCCACAATACAATCCATAGAATTAATAAAGAATTCCAAGCCACTCACCTCTCTAGAACTTTACTAATACTGTCCACATTGAACTTCCACAGATGGTCCTTTTCCTGGCTCTATCCCTAGAGATGGAATGGGCAGAGAAACATGAATTTAGAGTTCTGATAATATGACTACCAGCAGCTATTTAATGGTTAGCCTTTGGGTTCCGAAATTGAGAATTTATTTCTATACATCTTTGACTTGCATTGCTTACAATCATCCCCCTCTGTTGCTATGGTGCATATCAGGCTCACCGTAGTGAACAGGCTCTGTCTCTACACTGACAATAACAAAGAACACAGATGGCCACTGCTATTATTTCCTCTTCCTCACTGTGTTCTTGTGCACTTGAAAACACCTGCTAAAGGTCTGTGTTACCCCCCCCCCCCATGTAATATTGACCACCACAACAGCTGTAGGAGCAGCAGTAACAAGATTGAGCATAAAGTTTCAAAAGTTTCTGCCTCCAAATAAAAACATACAAGCTCTTACATTACAAAATCATAGAATGGTTTGGGCTGGAAGGGACCTCAAAAAATTATCTAGTCCAAACCCACCTGCCATGGTCAAGGACACTTCCCACTAGACCCAGGCTGCAAAAAGCCCCATCCAACCTGGCCTTGAACACATCCAGGAATGGGGCATCCACAACCTCTCATCACCCTTACAGTGAAGAACTTCTTCCTTCCATCTAACCTGAATCTGCCTGCTTTCAGTTCAATGCCATTACCTCTCATCCTCTCACTACATGCCCTTGTAAAATTCAGAAACAGAAGGTCCTATCAAGGATATAGACATTAAAAAATGGAAAAATATGTTTTGATAATGAATATCTGCTTAGACAAAGCAAACTCAGAGACTCAACAGTAACCTGGGGCTATTGATAGGGGTACATTCTCTAGCTCTTATTTGAATAAAGCCACCATTGGGAGCATGAGTAGGTTAGTATGAAGCAAAATTAAATAAGAAGAGATGATATTGTGCCAAGAATCATCCCCTGCTGAATGAGCTGATTCATCAAAACACAGCAGTGAATACTTGCATCTTTTCACACTCCCCATTTGCCAGTGAAACTTCCTATCTTTCTGAGACTTCAAAGGCATTCTAACTCAGCTATAGCTGGACATAGGTTTCTCTAGTGGAGACAGTATTTTGAACACTAGCAAGCAAAGAACATTTATAAAGTGTGAAGGATATAGTTAGCAAATAATTACTGTCAACAAAGCAACTTTGAGGCATCAAAATTTTCTTGTAGGTGGCCCAATATTTAAATCTCAGAATGGCTTAACTTAAAGAAAGTCTTTTTATATGATTTAGAATTTTTGCCTTAGTATACTGTGTTTCAACACTCTGGTTCCCTCTTCCCTGTTTTTCACGGGACCCCAACATTAGCACTGTTACCTCTTCTTGCATGCTAGATTTTGTGGATGAAAGCAGAGGTGTTTCAGCTTCCCGGGAAGGTTGTATTAGTGCCAGTAAAATCAATGCTCAAAGCTCAATTTAAACACTGCGGAATGAGTGACTTCAGTGTAAATACAATAGTTTTCAGGATAAGATGAATTCCAAAGGCTGCTTTAGAACAGAATTTAACCTGGGCTTTCTAATAACATCTACCAGCAGCTATAATTATGTACAGTCCTGTATTTCTCTTGTAGGATTTAGGTAGACATGTAGAGTCTCTCACTTCCGCTGTACTAGCTGGATCTTAGCAACATACCAGCTTTTTGAGAGCTTTTGTTCCAGTTTATCCTTGTGGCAATACTTTTGCTAACAGTTCAGTAGGTGCCTCAATATTTAACTTATTCGTAAAAGGTAGACTTAAGTTACATCAGCATGGGACCAATGGTTTATCTTCAATCTATTCTAATTTTTTGATTGCTGTTTCTGATTGACATCAGAAGAAGGTAAAATGGAGGAAACAGTCTGAGGTTTTCTTTAGTATGCAAAACAGAGACATTATATCCACTATTTGCAATAGAATTTATGATGGGCAAAAGTGTTTTGGAAAGTTATTTTCCTTAAAGAATTGATTTTGCTTCTGATGCCCCATTGTATTGCATTTATTAGCAAGTGATTTATGAAGGAAAGCAGTTAAATATTAGAAGTTCTGTATTTTTATAGTTTTTTTTTCTCAACAATTCCATATATGCTTTTGCTCCATTATGAATTCTGAGCTCTGTATTCAGTAATCATTCTTTATGACAACCTAAATATGTACTGCATTATTTGTGAATTAGAGAGCAATTTATTTAGGAATCTCAGAAAATTACTTTTCTTCTAGGTGCTATTTTACAGTCTATCCATTTTCTTTTTTATCTACAATTGCCTCTTCTGTGTCACATGAGCCTTAAGAGATATTTCATACAGATGTGAATTGCAGAATTACCCACAAAAAAGTTTCTTAGAAAAGATCCAGCTTTGACCATGGCCAGAAGGAAAATAAAAGCTCTATGAATATCGGACAATAGCTAAGGAACAAAATAGGCCACTGTTAGGGATTATATAAAAATGTATATATAATGAGATGCCTGCAGTCACACAGTCTGCATCTGACAATCAATTCTAAGTTCCTACTTCAGTAGGAAGCAGGATTGTCTCCTAAAACATCTTTCAGGAACTTCCACACAGATATTTTTCCTAGGAATTAGAAGACCTCACCAGAGCCTGAAATGTTCTTACAGTCAGAATTTGTGAAAACTCTTCTTCACATATTTAAGCAAGCGTTAAAGGCTCAGTTAAAGACTTGCATTTACACCGGGGACACCTGGTGCATAAGTTACACTAAAGCATGGATACAAAAAAAAGCACGTTATGCAACAAGAAACTTGGCAAACTGCATCATACACACGCAGCAGCTAAACAGAACAATATTTCTGCCACACATTTAACATTCTAATCTGAAGAATTGTAATTAACATTTGGAGCTGAGATAATGAATCAGCAATTCTTTTTCTTGTGTATCCGAGGTGCCAAAAAGGCCACTTGAGTTTCTATTGCATTCTCTTACCTCACTCTAATGACTGCTGCATACAATGGGAAAGAAAACAAAAGCTTTTATAGCTCCTTATTAAGAAATAAGATGAATTTTAGCATTTCAAGTCTGGAGCAAGATCTTGGGAAAAATGCTTAATTAACCCTGAAATCAAGTTAACTTCATCTTTTGTCTCTGTTCCAAATCTGCAAATTTTACAAAACAGTTTATATAAAAAGTACAGAACATATAAAATGCAACATATGTAGAAGACAACCACTAGGAGCAGGAAAGGCTTCTATCCAGCTGGTCTTGTGCTAAAAACTAACCCATCTGAATGTCAGGAATGCTGTAGTTGTCCTAGCTGCAAGCCAGATGAATACCCTGCCCCAGGCTATCTTCCTCCCCAACCCACCACATCCTATCCCCTGGATGAAAGCTAGTTTTGGACAACTCAATCCTTCCTTTCCATAGGGAAATTCCCCAGCTGGCTTCTTACACCAGTTGCCAGCTTTCTCTGAGCTTTTCCAGGAGCCTAAACACCCAGCAAAAAGTGTTTTGTCTCTAGTTTGACTCAAGGTCTAGTGTGTGCCAGGTCAGAGTTTAATAATACTTTGAATTTTCTTCAAAGTCACATAAAACTATTTGTGACTCTGACCATGTCACATACTGGCAAATAACTGGGGATCTAA
The DNA here is from genome assembly GCA_024611175.1 of Megaceryle torquata. Lineage (NCBI taxonomy): Eukaryota > Metazoa > Chordata > Aves > Coraciiformes > Cerylidae > Megaceryle > Megaceryle torquata. The sequence continues at coordinate 40,744 of JANIJG010012813.1, read as the reverse complement.
TTTATTGATAGTAAGTTATTTACAATTTAATTGTGAGAAAAAGCTGATTGTAGACATGGCATAAGAAGTTGAAATGAACTCAGCACTAATATAAATGACAGGCAGAACTCAGTGATGGTCCAAAGCATGAAAGTAAGTGCATCAAATTAACAACCAGCAGAAAAACAGAATGAAGGCCAATAATAGCTGGGGATGCAGTGGGGAGGCAGACAGACCAACTGAGAGAGAAGCGCAAAAAACAAGACGCACTGAATTAGATTAGAATCTAGGGCATAACACAAACATTATCCTCATCTCAAGCAACTCACTGAGTAAAGTTTTCTCCCACAGAGCACCCATTTAGTAGGGAGCATGTGTTTGCTGCTATAAAGGTGATAAAAAGCATTACATGTCTTTAAGACTGGTACAGATAACCTGTACTGGAACCTTGGTTAATACATCCAGAATCCAGTTTGGGAAATTTGTTACAACCACATTTACCAAAAAATCCCTATGACTCCTCCATGTGTTTTTGGAGTCAAACTTTTTTACAGGCTCAGTGACATTTAATTGCAAGTTTGAGTGGTACAGTCAGCCTCATGTCAGGAAAACGCCTTGGGTAAACAGCAGCAAGCAAACTTCAATGGGTTTATTTACAACACAGTTAATAACTTGGGTGAACTATTTGTCTTGGGTCTAATATTTACTTTGGCAGAAAACTTTGTACACATACTTTACTCTTTTTGATTCATATTTTAGAAATATCCATTGACAAATAGCAAAGTTCAGAACCTTTTCTTGAAAATAAACACTGCTCTATTGCTTTTGTATCAAAATGTTACCAAGCACTGAATTCACTCAACAGAAAACAGAAGGTTCTCCTACTGTCTCATAGTTGCATCCTTCACTTCTTTTAAACAAAAAGTAACAATCAAGAGAACATGTACATCACTGAATTACTTTCTTTAAAAAAAAAAAAAATCCAGCAGTGGTACTATAGCAAATGTCTTCAGCATGATTAAAGTAGGAAACATTTGGAAAGCATGTTATTATTATTCTAAATTACATTTTGCTTGAATTCATTTTTCTGCATGGTTACTAAGATTTAAAGAGTTCTGAATTGTTAATTGTAACATTCATACTTGTGATCTAAGATAACATTTGAGGAACAAGTACATGTTGTTGAAAGATTTTTAGTCTGAGGATCTGCAAACTTAAAAAAAAAAGGTGCAACATATTGTAAAAGTCACGTCTACAGGCTATCAAACCAAAAGATTATAGTGCCTATGATGTCCTTACTTTAAGATTTCTGCTAAGCTAAGACCATAATGTATTTCCACCTTGAAGCTGTAACAGAAAATTTTATTCTGCACTTCTATGCTGTTTTCTCTCCTATCACTATTGTTAAGTGTTTAATCTTCTTTTTTCCTACAACTGTATTATCTGTTTACCAGGCAAGGTAATGCATTTACTTGTAAGGTTGTGATAGATTAAGATGTACTGGGATTATCAATGAGATAATACACAGAAAGATTTGGCAGCAGTTCTTCCTGTAGATTTTGCAGATTGCTTTAATGACACCTTTAGAAACTCTTATCTTCAGCCCATACATTCCCCAGTAAAGATATGTTTTGCATATACAGAAAAGTACACAAATATGATTGAAAAAGAATTTGGAAAAGCATTAGACTCCCTCTCCCGTACTTTCCATGGCTGTAAACAATTGATCTTCCAGAAGATAGACCTGGATGGAAGGAAACAAAACTGAGTATATCAGGGACCAGATCTCCCCCCTTTTCTAGTAAGAGAAGTAGCACACAAACAGACAATGAGGGTTTCATAAAGAGAAAAGCCTATTTGCTCCATTCTTTCCCAGTAATAGCTTAAGTAAACAGAACTTTCCTGTTTGCAACCAGCTACAGCACAATCACACTTCCTGAGCAAGGATTAAAACTTCAGAGACTTGAGAGATGCTCGATTCTAATAACACAATGGACATCCCATCTGAATTTCACATCGCCACAGAAAATTTCCTTTCAACAGCAGTCTATTCATTTTCTGAATACTTGGCTGACAATGATCCTAAAATCCTAAATATCAATATCAGAAACCTGAAGTGCATCAGAGTCAAGCGCCACTGATTTTCCGTAACTAGCATTAGCACAGTTTTGAAATGTGTCTACAGAAAAGACCTGATAGTTCATTTTGTATTCTGAAACACTTAAGTGTGGAACTTTCATAGATAAATGGGGGGAAGAAAAATAGATTATTTAACCCTAAAAAATAATCAGTTACTGCAAATAGTTCCTCTGTCGTTACAATTCCGCTTTTGCAAACTTCCACTCTAATTATTCCATGCTTCAACATCCCAAAGGCAATTATACATTTTTCAAAAGCTATCGGACAGTAATCACTACTTTCAACAAGACTTCCAGAAAAAGTCTACCCAATACCTTATTTATTAATAATGGCACATACTTTGATTTATATTGTATGCATTCAGCAAAGAAACAGACTGTCTCTTGTGGAAAGAAAGCTCCCTCATTTAGCAGATAAAGATGTTTCACCTTCAACCTAATCAGAGTTACTGAGAGGTCATCAACAGTCAAAGAAAAAGTGGTGTTTGTAGCCCTGTAGAGAAAGGTGTATCAAGAATAAGCCGAGAGCAGGGAGGATATATGGATTGCATAAAGATGTACAAAGTTGGCAATACCATGGTACAGTTACCCCCTGCATAGTGGTAGCAGCAACATTGTCACCCAGTCAATAGTTAATAGTTCTGTTTGCATCTCACTACTTTGCCCCTTGACTTCAGCAAGCACAGATTCAAATTCAGCATTTGCCCTTCTCTCAAAGAAACTGTCCCTTTTCCTTATTGTGGCTCTCCGCTGTGGTTGGAGAAACAAGGAGGTTGATGATTATCTCCTCAATCTGCTGAGCGCAAAACTTTTTGGCCTAAGGTGTTATATCCTGCTCTGTAGTGCTGAAGTACCTGAAGGGGTGGCTACATGGAAAAGTGGCCCTGGCCCAGCTTGGATCCTCAAAATATTACAGAAGCATTTACCCAGAGAGCACATTCAGGGTGAGAGACACAAAAGTTCTGTATTGTTCATTGTAGACTTACCCTAACTGTTACTGGGCTGAAAACATTCATCACCATGATGTAGGAGATGTTACCATGAGGTCACAGTAACCGAAAACAAATTATAAAGAAGTTAACTTTAAAGCACTATCTGGAAGCCAACTGGGTGTCTATGGCTGAGAAAACCAAATCACAAGTTGGAATGAGGAAATCCTCCCCTTACAAAAACGAAGGTAGAGATGTGACATGATTATATTTTATAAATGAAATGAATTTATAAATGAAATGAATTTTGAGAACAAAAAGATTGACTGAAGCTAAACACTAGTTTTGGCACTAACATTTTTAGATTTCAACTGAAAATATTTATCCTTGAAGGCATTCAGAACTTGATGGGCAAGACCCTGAACAGCCTGATCTAGGCTGGCCCTGCTCCAAGTGTAGTCTCAACCAGATGACCTCCAAAGGGTCCTTTCAGCCTTTCAGTCAACTATTCTATAATTCTATTTTAACATTGCTAAGTATTAAAACCAATGGTTATCAAAATAGCCCTTTAATGGAAGCAATGATGATAACTTAACTGCACCAAAACCAGCATGCTAAATTCAGCAGTTTGTAGATGACAATGCCAACAATAGCAAAGAGCACAAGTCAATCCTCAAGGTGGTCTCTTTTAGTCTTGTATTCCTAAAAAAGATGTTCAAAAACCTAATTCCAGAAGAGCAGATATTAATATCCAGACTTATTTCACTACCTTCTGGCCTAAATTTCTTTCCATTCCATTAAATTACCTGCATTAGTAACTGGCGTTTCAAAGGGAAGCTTTCCACACAAATGCTCTATGTCACTATGATTAGTTTAGCTTTTACACTTTAAAAAGTCTTTTTTTTTTTTTTTGGTCTGGAAAAAATGGGAATGTTAACTTAACAGCTAATACCTGTAAGGCAAGGAAAAATAGCAAATGGTAAGATATTAGTGTCTGAACAGATGCTATTGAGGAGTTCATCTTAAATCACTGCAAGGCCAATATAGTTTATGCCTATAATTGCTGCTCAAAGTTCACAGTGGCATTTTGCTGATGTGTCTAAAAGAGTCTTCATGGGTGCTGTTAGAGCTGATTTGACAGTAGTTAAGGTATAGGGGGCAATGATCCAGCTGAATGCCTGTCTGAGTCATTTTGATAAGTGTACAGCCTGTGCAGAAACTTCTTAATTGCTCCAATATTCTTCAGTTGTTCCTGTTCACAGAGTCTATGAGAAAGGTCATCAATCATGGACTACGTGAAGTTTTTGTTTTGCTTGCTTAACAAAATACATTTTAAAGAAAGTAAAATCAGTTAATAAGAACTTGAGGTTAAGATGTTCCCTTTCCTAATAGCAAATTCAGAACACGAATCGTTTAGTATCTGTGTTACTGGGGGGGGGGGGGCCCACATGGTTAGTACCACACCTTGCTCTTACCTTATTCTTGCTTTGCAACAGAAAACATTATTTGTTCTACTTAGATTGGGCTGACTTCATTTCACTGGTCAGTTTCTTTGCTTTGGGATAATCTTGATGCATAAGAAGGTGATTTCATCCCATGAGAGATACCAGGTCTGAATTTGACCCTGTGTATCTACTACTGTATACATTTCAGATCATATCAAGGTTGCCATAGTAACAAAAAAATGTATTGAATAGCAGAAAATTCAAAAAAATATGATGTATGAATCTGGCATAATTTGTTGACACTAAATATTCATTGCCTGAGGCCTATATCACTCAAAAATTACACATTTTTCTTAAGAAAGAAATTGAAACCTCAATAAACATTTCAAATTTTACAAAATATTAGCATTATTTCCCCTTGCTGATTTTGGAACTTGCTGGGGGTTTTATACCACCTCCAGTTAAGGGAGCTCTCCCTGGTTCTGCCAAGGGGGATTGTAAGCAGAAAGAAATCTGTCATTTATGTAAAAAAAAAAAAATTAAATGAACCTCTAAACTTTCCACTTCTCCTGTATATTTGCCCTTCCAGTCCAGTGTCTCATTATAAGAAAGTCTGAGATATTATCTTCAAAAACTGTTTCTAGCATTTTTTTATTTCCCAACATTCAGTAACCCAGGAGCTAAACATACATTATGTTTCCTTTTCTCACAAATATTTTCATATCTGCTGGTACAATGTTTCAACCTCAACGCCTTGCCTTATAAACGAAAAACAAGTTCTTCCCCCCCAGTCTTTATCTGATATAGTAACAGATGGATGCCAAACTGTAGAGAGACACCCACTGACTTCAAATCTGTAAAGTTTTAAAGTGCATCTGTAATGTGCCAATCCCCACTGCTTTCCACATTCCTATGGAAAATTATAAAGGAAGAGATTTTAGACCCCCAATATAAGCATTCTGAAACCTCTCCCTTGTAGCTGTAGCATTTCCTCTCTACAATGAGAGACGTGCCACCTTCCCATTGCCAGTTTTCCAGCTGCCAAATGCAGTTAAGAGAATAGAGATTGTATGTGTAGGTGCAGCCCTGACCTGATGGTGCTGCACCTCCGCTACGTTACTCCTCACTGACATGAAAATCTGCCCCGTTAAAGATCTTCTCTTCCCCTTCCCCATTTGCTTTTCTGTCAGCATCTGGCACCATTAGAAAACCCACAGTGCTACATGCTGAAATTCCTGTAACTGCTCAAAAGAGCAATTGCTTGGGTATTGGGAAAGTAACTCTTCTCTGATGTTTGAATACGAACAGATGAAAAGCTCCAGCACCACAATGGATTCGAACTATGGTTTTTATGTGGAAAAGTGAAAGCGCTCCTTAATTTGTGTATACATTTACCAGCAGTCCTTTTATGCACATTTCAGATGCTGACTCGCTGAGACTGGTAGGGGATTACCAGTCCATCTAGAATGCGTACTGCACTTCCACAGCCACCAGAGCAGCTTTACCACACAATAAACAACATTAGAACAGTCTCAAGATGGAAGTCTCTCCTATTCCACAATTGGTCCCAATTAATTTCACCTCTCCTTGCAAAGCAGATGTAACAGGAATATGTATTTTTCTATTAAACTTAGCAGATACCCACACAGCGTTCTCCAAAAGATAACATTTTATGTGTTTCATTTTTAGGAGAGGAATTTTTTTTTAAGTATCCCTGAAAGTCACTCTTAGAATGGGCTTTATAGTTCTTAGGGCTTGAAATATCCTCAAGAGTGCCATGAAATAGTGCAAGAGAAAGAGATTTTCATATCTCTAAAGAAATTCTACTGAACAGGAGATTTAGTGCATTTTTATTCCTCTGAACAAATTAAGAGCCAGAATTCTGTAACTGGAACAGATTCAATGCAGCTTTCATTATACAAACACCAGATTAAAATCAAGGATATCTGGAAAGTCTGGTACAACAATTGTTTCAGCAGTTAAGGAACTGAGGACTCTGCCACCATCACTGATGACTAGGAATGACAGCCACACAACATGCCTCCCCGTTACAGCTGTTGGTGCGTATCGCCGGGTGATGGCAGCTCTGTTACTTACTAGCATTCAGGATCATGGTGTCGGCACCTGCAAGAGCAGTTCTTCAACTTCTACTCTGTTACAAGTGTCTGATGAGTTCTGCAAAAATTTGGATTCTCCTGCACATTTTTATATTAATAACCTACTGTAGTCCTGTTTCTATTTGAATAATATTATATTAGTAAGATAAATTCTATTGAGATGAACGTCCAGAACTTTGCTATGCAAAGCTAAGAATGAATTATTGAAATAATGGAGGTCAAGAACATCTAGGGTACACTCTTGCCTCTTCCTGAGCTAATCTTAAGGACTGCCAGTTGGAATTTTTCATGACCTGTGCTCCAGCTGACAGACATACTCTTACATGAGCCACTTCCACTCTTATTCTAGACACCAAGTAGTCCTCATAGTACTTCTCCCAGCAATACTACAGAAAATGTTCAAGTATCCACAGAGATTAAGCTAATGGAACATGGAGTACAGATACAGGGTGTTTGGCTTTGGTTCAATGATAGGGCAAAATATTCTATTGTACCATCACATCACCCAGTTCTTAAGTGAGGATACCTGTCCCTCTCAGCTGTGTAGGAAAACCAAAGTAAGCTTTTCTGATATTTTATTGAAGTTGAGCATTCCTTTCAATAGCAAACATTTCTGCTTCAGAGCGTTTGTTTTCTTGGCTTATGCTGTTCTCAGGAGGCACTATTTATTTTTAACTTTACAAACAAATGATTACATTTTTTAAAAGTGCTTTAAAATATTATACTAGATATAAATGGGCTGAACTTTGCCTCTTGGCTGATCAAGAATGTCACCTAATTAAACAGTTTTGTGTTACTGCCATAGGCTTGGCAAGAAATGAAGTAAACAAATACCAAGCAATTGTATTTCCATAAACTGCATGACACTGTTGACTTCCCTGCATCTAAAGAAAGAAGTCATTATTCAAAGCAGAGGTGGAAAAGATTTTCTTTGAATGAATGAAGTTTTGCATTATGCACCAGAAAAAGTAATATCAAGCCTAGTTGGTAGAAGGTGATCTAGGTATTGACATGAGTGAAGACACATTCTGAGGGAGATATAAAAATTCTGTCAATTAATATTTTTAACTTCTGGGTAGATGGTAGTTTAACTCAGGAATCAGTGCCAAATAACTTCCATATATTGCAGGATTACAGGAATAGATGAAGAGCAGTGAACAGCATCAGAAAAAAACCCCAGGAATGACTCCCACTGTCTACAGAAAAAACTAAGCAGTCTAGAACAGAGAAAAGCAATTCATTGATGTTCCCTATCCTCGATAGCACAAGGAGAGAAGAAAAATAAATAAAATATTTCTCTTCACATCCGTTTCTAGACAAGCTGGAAAGCTTATTTGGAGAGGAAATACCCAGTGAATTCAGGGGCTATTTCAGCTTGAGGTCTATGTATATGTACATATAAGTTTGAATCTCCAATTAACCAGACCAGCAAAAATCCTCTGTACCTATAGGGAATCGCCCGCAATTTCATCCAATATCGAGATAGTATCTCATGCTGCTCTTTTTTATATCACATCTCCATATGCAGCATATGGTGTTTCTAATCTAGTTTTTGAATTTTCAAAACATCAGGGCTTACTCCCCTATGAACGATCAAAATTAATCTTCACTTGTGCTCTTAATTCTTATGACAACAGAAAGAACATAATACAAACTTTCATCTGTATTTAAAAAACAATATCTACTCTTTTCTTTCAAGAACAGCAGCACAGAAATGTTTTGAAAATTTGAATAGTGTTGGTTTATGTTTTCTTACCATAGTCCTTAAAAAGAAACATACCATCTTAACTATGCTGAGAACCTGTATCTTGTACTTAAAAGTTCTAATTGAGCAGAGACAGTTGGCAAAGAGATAACACACACAAGTATCATACATGGCATTAACAAGAAAAAATATACCACCGGTTATCTGGCTCTTACCAATTCACCTCAAATAATCTCTTGGCTTCTCAAAACCATACATACATGATGTATTCCAGAAGCAACTTCAGAAATTCTTATTCTATTAAAAAACAAAATCAAAACCAAAACATTTCACAACCAATTGACCTGCACTGTTTCCTAAGACTGATCATTTCAACAAACACTCCCCAGGTGAAGTCAGCACCATCACGTGTTCTAGTAGACCAAGAGGCAAAGCCAAGCCAATAAAACCCATGGAAGCATTGCCCTCTGAAGTTATGGTTTGTAAACACACCAATAGATTCCTTTGGTCCAAGTGCTTTAGCAAACAATGCTAACAGCTGAATTGCTGTCCAGTCAGAGAAGCATGGACATGAAACCAAACGTTGATTAACCCTTCTAACTCCGCAGTCATTTCAGTGCTAAGAATGTTTCTGCCTTTGCAAAACTGCCCAACTTACTTAATACATACAAAGATTTGTAGCAATAGCTTAATATGCTAATTTCAACACCTCTGCAGCAGCCCTGGCAGCAAAATGCCAACAGATCTCAAGTGTCAGACAGTACTATGCCTGCATCTCTCTTGAAACCTTCCCTCATGTTGCAGAGAACCCCCTGAAGAGATACATTCCGTGGGGATAATCTGCTGCTGCAAAACCCAGCCAGCCTCAGCTTCCCTTCTATGGCCCACCCTGCCCTGTCCTCCCCTTGACATTGGTACCACGTGGTTGAATGGGAAGGGCTGGGATAATACACACCAGCTACACAGAAAAGAATGTAACAGTGACCAAAATTATTAGCAATGTTAGTGCGTGGTGTTTTTTGCAATACCGAGCATTTTAAATTCATTATCTCTTACATTTTAAACAGTGTTAGCATATGTGATAATTATTATTGCTTTAATTCTCTAGTTAACTCATACTTCAGTCAAGTCAAGATTTTACTTCATAATTGGAGTCTTCTGCCTATTAACCTCTTAACATTTCTGCAAGTAGCTAAATACAAAGAACCTATTCTTTCTTCATAATTAGAATGAATTTTAGTTCCAAGTCCAACCTGGGCCAGCAGGAGGGCTCAGCAGACCTTCAAAGGTTTGTTGGAAAGGAATTTCAACCTCACAATCAGAGAAGCAGAAGTAGCTTCACATAGAACAGCCTGCTGCTGCAGTGCAGCAGCGAAATCTCACCACACATCTTTTGCAAAAAAACATCCCCAAACAAACAGCAAGTGATATCAGTATTTACCAACACTAACTAAACCAGGTTTGTAACAGGAAGAAGTCAAAAGAAATTATTTTGAATTAATAACTATGAAGGACAGAGAAAATTACAGTTGCACAGCCAACACCTTAGAGAGATTTTGACAGATTGAACTTCTGTAGTGCTGGCTGCTGGAAGAGAAGGCATCACCCAAAAAACCTTCTATCCAGTGCCTCTCTAAGAAGTACATCAAATTATAAAATCATTCCTCTTCCTTGCATAGTATAAAAAAAAGTAAATGAAGAGAAGAAACAATACTGCATGATCAGTCATTACCAACCAGCATTTGCAGCACTGACTTTGCAGCAAACCCCTTTCACAATCAACAGAATTAGAACAAAATAAACTGCAAAGTTTGTTGAGTAAATTATACTACCAAATGAAATCATTTTGATCTTTTTGTGGACATTCTAGAAATGGAAAATAATTTATTCCCTAACGTCCTTGAATGATGAATATTTGGATTTATTTCAGAAGGAATCAAAAGAGTCAGTGTGTGAATGTAATGAATTTTGTTGCTGATACTGGGTAGCAGTGCAAATGGATCTATCATCTTCTTCTTGCCCATTAATGCTAATGCATGTGCATTGAAAAGAGAATATAATCCATAATATATGCACAAAATCTGCATTATTGTTGGTACAAGAGTAACACTTGTCCTTGGGCTTCAGTAATATTCACTGCTGGTGCTCTTTTGTTTAATAAAGGCTTCATTATTTTTCCTTTTAATTGAATATTTATACTTCAGAGCAGCATTAGTAAGGCAATTTTCAACTGAATTTTGACTATAACTCAACCATCCTCTTGTTTATTTCTCTTTAGGGATGAGTGAATCTGCCTCCAAAACTTGATAGGAGCCAAATATGATTTCATTTGAAGGTTCAAGAGAGTTGAAAAAGTTCTCTTATAATTTCCTAATTTCTATTTCAGCTGTGAATAAGAGATACAAATATCTCCCCAAAGGAAGTGATTTCCAAGAATATCCTTTTCCAGCTGAGCAAAATTCTCACCGACATCAGCTGGACCAAGATCCTTCTCCTTAAACTTTTCCTTAAGGCAGATTAAAACCAAATAATTTAAACAAAACACACACAAAAAAAAGAGATTTCCAGATGATGTTTCAAGCCTGAGAGGATTAGACAGATACTACAGTATGCATTCAGGTGTTCCCTTTACTATCTTTGATGTCACCTGTTGCATGTACTCTATCAGTTTTCATTGCTGCAGCTGTCACAAGTGCTGCCAGTTTAAGGTGTTGTAGGATTCTTTTCACTGCAGAACTAGACTGAATTTGCTAAAGCCGATCCTTCTATGAGAGCTATTCCACTCATATCTGTCTGCTGTAACTGCACAGGGGTGCTAACTGATGAAATAGGGCAGTAGTGTTCTGCAAGAACCCAACCATTCATGGAAACATGAATATCCACATTATCAGTTTAAAAATAGCAGCAATAAAGCCATAGCCCTCACCAATATAAAAATGACAGATGTATGCGTTAACAAGCACATTTCTAGCTTGTCCTATTCCTGCTGCAGCCCCCAGAGCTCAACCTTCAACTACAAACTTCAGTACCCTGTCATAGTATGCATCCAGAGAGTCCAACCTGCTCTTCCAGGAACGCTTAACCAGGAACAGCAAAGCTAATTAGTTTGGTTTACCTTTCTTTTCTTGTTAAACAAAAACCAAGCATTAAAACAAAATAAAACACCAAACCCAAGAATAACAGCTGGGATAAAAAGGGATGGACCATTTTAAAGAGTTTGGAATAGATAACATATGAAGTGTTAACCACGCACTTCCAGCTTTCCTCTGTCACTAGTATCCTATTATTTAGTAATTAATGTTAAATTTTTTATACCATTCTCCGTCTCCAGGAAATGGAGCATTAAAAGCTACTGGTCCTGTAAACACTATCTGGGGTTTTTTGGTTTTTTTTTCTGCATGGGCTCCCATCTGCTGACACATGCAACACAGACATTCTACAGCATAACCCTCCTTGCTCGGAGCAAACCCAGTGCAGTGAATATTGCATTAGCCCTGGCCTTTGCAGCTCCTGGTTTACAGAGAGAAAACAAGCCACTATTTCCTGTACATTAAGGCAGGATCTGCACTAAACTGGAAATGCCACAAAAATTTGGAGTTAATCTCAATTAAGATTTAAAAAAAACAAAATAACAAACAAGCCACAAACCACTACTGGCAACTTAAGGAAAGGAAATATCCATCTGTGATTGTTCTTTGTATTTTGTCAGAGCTACTAATGACAAATGGGATCTCGATAGTCCACAGCAAACTTTATTCTATCACAAACTTCAAGCTAAGGTGAGACTGCACTCTGGCTTGTTCTAGTCTCATTTTCCATTCCTTATACTTTTGCAAAACAAAAGTGTTGCTTTCTGCAACAACAAAAAAAGTGAAGTGTTTCTGACTGTACAGAGAGGGGGGAAAAAAAAAATACCCTGATAGATGTGAACAATTCCTGGGCAGAGTAAGCCATCTGGGAAAAGTGTTTCTAAAAGCAACGGTGGTTGCTATATTCAGGTAAATTACTATATGGTTTCCCCAAACAATTTTACATGTTTCCTTTTCTCCAGTTGAGGTACCCAAGAGGGAAATGTCTGCATTTGGTAACAAATAAGTATAGCAAGTGGTGTTTTCACCAATTTCCCTATACAGATGTCTATTACAAATATTCTACAGCAGCCATTATTTAACAATTCCATTGATGACAGGTAGTCATCTGAGCCAAATAACTCCCATCTGCTGAGTTCTTCCAACTTCATTTGTAAGTCTTAGCTGGAAACATGTCATTCAAATGCTTTTCTAACACACCTGCACAATTGCATTAGCTTGGTTTCCCTCCATGGATGAAACAAAGAAACAAACACCCACCTGCTGCACGCCCCAAACTGCTCTAAGCGAGCAGGTTGAGACTAATGTTTTAACTGAAAGAAAACGGGGGGGAAACCCCAAAACACCCTAAAAATATCTCAAAAAACCTCCAAAATACCTTCAAAATTAAATTTTCAATCCACTTAAGTATTGCTTCCTACACAATCATAATGCTAAGTTCAGAAAGGACTCTGAACACGAGTGTCATGTAATATGAATTCAATTTTCATTTCAGGTACCATAATGGAAATGACCCTCATTTAGATTCTCTAGAGAAGGTGTTTGGCCCTTGTCATCAGCTTAGATTTAATTTAAGAGAACATAAAACTAAATAAATAAATGGTGTAAATCACATCCCTGTGTTTGCTGTACTAACGGGATGTGTATGAGGGAATGCTGGAGAAATAAAGAGGAAAGAGCACTTGAAAAGTTGACTGCAAAGGCTTGCAAGTATTCTTTCTTCCTGTCAAAATGTCAGCAATTGACAGCTTTCCTTAACATGAGACTTAAGGATATAATAACCAGTATATAAATGAATGGGGCCGTTGGTTCCTTGCATTTTAAAGGATAAGGACTGCAAGCTTTGTTTCCCCACTTTGCTAGAGTATAAAAACAAATTTAACAGAGAAGAATACTTTTTATTTCCTTAAAAAAAGAAAACTAATTAAATACACTATTCCAGGAAAATACAAGCAAAAGCCACAGGACTTAAATGAGCAGAGTATCACATGTAGCAGTTTTGTGCTTTATCATAAACATCCTGCTCCCTCTATTTTCTTCCATCATATTTCCCAGAGAAAGCCCCACCCTGGCTCTGCCTCCTTTAGGCCAGGCCACAGTTCACGGAGTGCTGCGAAAAAGTTACACGAGTAGAAATTTTCCTAGCAGAGAGCAGTGAGGTTTTATACCAGACTGGTACAACAGCAACCAGATGAGTAATGCTAATAGACCTCAAAGCTTGAAGGGCTGGTTTCCTTACTTCAGTTACTCAGTATATGAAAATCTGAGGCACAGTTTTGCATGGTGATGAATTGCAAAGCTATACAAAAGCCTATGAAATTCTTCTTGTGCTTTCATATGCATGTGGTTGAGAAGACACATACATGTATAATGGCACAGTCAAATATGCTCATACCAATCATGCTGAATAATGCATTTGTTCAGGGTCTGCTCCCTTCTTGAAGGTATTTTTCAGGAACTAAAATGACATGAGGTGACTATTGATCTACTAGTAATTTGGAATATAAAATAGATTTTTAGTGTTTCCGCTCGCTAAACCAATTGTTCTTACAGCTTATGCAGGTACATTTCCTAAACATGGAGGTGCTAAACTGGAAATATTTGGAGCAAAATAAAACTATCTGAGCACAAACACCAGAAGGACAGTTAAACATTTAAGTACGAATTAATCCCACAAATAACAGAAACCATGTATTTGCACAGACCTCCTAGAATCTGATTGTCAACAGCTCCTGTGTTGTATCTTAAATTGTGACATTATGAATAACAGAACAACATTCTTAAAAATCTGCATTTAGATGAACAAATACAAGTTGAGTGGTTGCACTTGAGGCAATCATTTGGGGAGAACTCAGTCGTGTTTTATTTCACTAGCAAGTTCCAGTTCCTACTCTCAAGTTTAACAAAAGTGAAAGGGTACCAACAGATACACAATTAGAGATGATCAGAGCAATCAAGAAAGAAAAGTCTTGATTCCTTATTTTCCTACCTTAAAGTAATACAAATGAAAAATGGTTCTAATATCCCACTTCCGAAATACAGTAAAGAGAATAAAATCTCCTTCCACCAGCTTTCTGTCAGTAATAAGCATTCTGCACCCAGATATACAGCACAGTAACACAATTTATTCTATTTAAATATAAAAAAATTATGTACAAAATGCAGCTATTACCTAGTTGCTGAAAGGTATTTTCTCCCAATTCAAAAACCCTTAAAGATGTTTTAGGACAATTAGTTAACAAGCAAGTTCTGATTTTCAGATTTCAGTGAATTCAGGCAGCATTTTAAAAGTAAAATAGGAGCATTACAGCCCATCAGCATAGGTGTGATTTCAGGGAAGGTGGCTGGCTTTTCTCTTCTACATACCTGGAGTGTCACCAAAAGGGGAGGGAAAAGGGGCATCAGAATAAAGCAGTTTCTTCACTTTCTTTCCCCAGCAGCATGGGGTCTGCCCATATTGCCTTAACCACCTCTTGCTGATGAATTTAACAGCTCTACTTGGAGGCTCAAGCCATATTTGAGGTCTCCTGTCAGTCAGCTGTGTTCTCATTATGTCAGGCAGTAGCCAAATCTCCAGGGCAGCTGTGCAGTGGCTCTATAAGCCTGCCATTTATTCATGGCATACTAGCAGCTAAATTATTTCTAAAAGGTAGCCCCTCATGGAACACGGTCCTTATTGATGGGAAAAATCAAGTTGACTGGCCAATACTGAAGTATTTGATTGCATTCGATAAACAAGGGACAGAATACAGACTTCCGTGACCTGTTGCGATTAGTCTGCTAAATGGCAGTACTATATTTAACTCTGATCAAATAGGGGTGGGGTAGAGTGACAGGGTATTTACAAGTAGTTTTAAAAGATGTATTCTTTCAGAAGAACCAGGGTTATTTTAATCTCTTCTTACCCACTGCTACTCCTCTTAGTTTGAGTTAGCCCTTGCACATTTTTGGTGGGTGGCAAAAGTACAGACAGTGTCTGCTCTGAACAAGTAATGCCAGTTCTATCCAGCTTGAAGATCAGTGCAGATTTGGACAGATATAATTTGCTGGGAAAGTTGGGAGCCAAGTTATAAGCATCTCCTCAAGTATGAGCTGAGATCAAGTCTTTCAACACATGCTCACAAGCTTGGCTGCTGATACTTTCTATTAAAATAAATAAAATAATTTAATGATGCCACTCAGTCTCATAGGCTGCTGTTCCAATGCACAAGGAAAGCAACATGAAAACATATTTGTTTCTGAATAGTGCAGACTAAGATAATAAATTGCATCAGACAGTGTACAAGTCATTGCCCCTTTTTATTATGGGCAGTTACAGGCAGACCCGTTATTACAGAATGCTTCATTCTGCTGGTTTCCTTCAGGTGTTACATAAATTAGCCAGAAAAAAAAAACCAAAACCAAAGTTAACTTTCCTCAGGAACAAGCTGTCTTGTCTTGATTTTATCTGTGTGCATTAGACTCTGCCCGAAGTGTTCTTGAAGACTCCTCAACATCAGAAACAGAAGCTTCTCACTTCAAATCATAGTAAGAGCAGTGTCCAACTTAGCTGGCAAAACAACTGCAGTGTTCCTGAGATCTACACTACAACATCCTGGATGCACAAGAAATTGCAATTTTCCACTCTCCCATTCCAACTGAAGGTGAGGGAGAAGTGACTAAAAACCAGAAGTTTTTCAGTGACTTGAAAAAAAAAAAATTAGAGCTACCCATTTGTCAAAACTAACAGTGTTTACAGAAACAACAATGACAATGAAGTGTTTTGGGAAAAAAATTTGCAAGAACTTTGGTATACCAAAGTATTCTTGTATAATTCACAAGAATTTCTTGTATCTTAAGTTCTTTCATGCCTTTGTAATGCTGTGAGCAGAAAAAATACAGAGCCAGGCCTTTTACAGTAAGGTTAACATAAAAACCACTGAGTTAGTACTGTCTTACTGTGATTCAAGATGCGGAAAATATCACAGAAGTGTACGACAAAAAGGATCTAGATCTCTGATGAAAGGCATTGCTCACTGAATCAGATATGAGTGTTAAGCACCTTCAAAGTTACACTTCAGAAAGTATTCAGCTTTAAAAAAAATATTTTTAGTGCCCAGAAAATACAGGTAATTCTTACTTAGCAAAACATCTTAAAGTACCTTGGTTTCACAAGGCTAAACTTCCATCAAAAGAAGAGAGCTTCTTGGGAATGGATGGGCAGAGCAGGGTGTGTGGGGGAATGCTCATGTTGATGTTACACCATCACAATGTCCTGTTTCTTGGGTGATGTGTAACCATCAAAACGTGTTACTTCAGTTTTTTTATAATGCTTCCTTCTAAAATAATGTCAAATTCAAGATTTTTCTTGCAATTACAGTCTATTTAGATAGCTAAAAGGGGTTTGTCTTAACAAGAAAGGAGCTTGTAAAAGGAAGTATAGTCTCCGAAGATTAATATATATACTTGCATACATCTTTATAGAAATAAAAGTGGAAAAAACCACAACTACCTGAACATTATCTCCTTAAAATATTACTGTATCAACTAAAAATATTTCAAATTGTACATATCTCTGTGAGCTAAGAGATTATGAAATGCATTATTTACATGAGCACATTCCAAAAAGGACTTTGAGGGAAAAGACAGAAAAGACACTTGCAGCTTCTTCACTCTGCTTACTTAAGCACTGAGTCAGAACCTGAAAGACTACTCACTGTTAAGGCATTTCAGACATAGGAAGCCTAACCTGAAAGTCTCTGCTATGTATATGATGGAATAAACTTTGATGGCAGACACCCACACCCCGGTCAGTGCTACGCACACTAGAGCCTTTCTGCTGCTCTTTCTTTCCCCTCTCTTGTCTCCCCCACCCCCCAGCAGAACAGAGCGTTCAAACCCAGTAAAAAAGCTTCAGTTTCTCTGCAAAAAACACTTATGTCATTCCATCTGCTGTGACAGATGCACCATCATCCTGGCAGTTAGTGAAATATGGCAGCTACAAACAAGGCCAGAAAGACACCAAGATGAACTATGGAACCTTCCACTGGTCCATGTGTCGGAACATAGCAGTGTGTCCTCCAAGTCCCAGCAAATTGCACCACAAATTCAAACCTTATAGCCTTTTATGTGACACATTTTAAGTTTTAAACCAGAATATATTTAAAGGACATAATGAAGATTATATCATAACAACCTACCATACAGTGACAGGCACCAAATTTTATACTATTACCCAAACACTGTTTTAATGCCACCTGTTAACCTGTCAACATTTTACTGCATTCTGAGCTGAGAGATAAGTAATAGTGACCAAAATCTAGTGTTGGAGGATATATTGCATCAGGATATTTTAATTTCATTGGTCTGGATTGTATTAAATTCTTTACCTGTCAGACATGTAAGTGAAATGTGCATGCGCATGAGGAATAGGGTTGGGAAGATCACTCCCAGTGGCTCACCCCACACCACTGCCACTGGGAGTACCTCTGAACTACAGTTCTGTTTGGAGGCATTAGTAGCCAAAAAATTGCCCTCTCCACTTAACCGCTCACATGAACATTTGTAGCTCCTTTTGTGGCTGGATTTTGGATATATAGCAGCCTATTTTTAAACACAGAGGATCTGCTGCATTAGAATGAAGGACATTTTGTGTGCAATACTGTGTGTTAGATGCACCATTCAAACTATTGCATGATAACTGGGGTATACAGGAGGCTTATTTCAGCTGAAGCTCTTTTACAAGAAGCATTTATTTTCTGATTGTGCTCCACTTCGACAGTCCATACATAATTTAAAACCAATATATTTTCAATTATTTTGAGCTCCCTAAACAAGAGAATTTTTATGGATGTTAAATATAACCAGGTAATCATTAAAATATTGCTTGTGTTGCAATTTCTTTGCAGTTCAAAAGCACTGTTAAAATTTCTTAGTAGCAAATGAGACCTCTAGGGAGGAATTGTTAGAAAGAGGTTTAATCAGACTTTCCAGAAGGAAGAGGAGGAAAAATCCCTGTAAAATAGTCTTCCATTTTCCTACCCTTCGGAATCAAAGTCAAGCCCAATAAGCCATCCATACCGAAGTTGTTCCAACATCATTACGTCCCTAAAATCATGAAAAAGCACTGTCCATATAAAGTTAACCGCATGACCAGAAGTGTTCAGGCTGCATTGTCCAAAATGTTCAAGTCAGTAGTTTCACATGACCCCATTATTGCTAAACTAAATCAGCACTGTAGAAGGTTTTGAAATGCCTGTCAGAAGTTACTGACCTGACAGCCTAGTAAATCATCTCAGTGACATCTTAGTAAGACATGAAAAGAAATTGGCTATATCTTACTCAACTAATAGTTCAGTGTTCCAACTACTAGTAGTCTACAACTGTTGGTGTGTGCAAAACTGTATCATCTATCAAAGACAGACAGACATGTTGAGTCTCACAGTTTTCTTGTGGGTATAACTGATTCCTCAAAATCTTTTATTCATATTTAGCATTTCCTGGAAGTTGATTGGTTTTGACTCCAGGGGAAGAAATTGTGCATCATGCATTCACATCACCTGCTGTTCCAATTCTGAACCACCAAGTTTCTTTCTTCATGGTTCCCTCCTGTATTTCTTGGGGTAGTATTTTCCAAAGCACTGAAGTAGGGAAAATTCCTTGGTTGTTTAAGTACTTTTGAAAATACTTTTTTTTTTTTTCATTCAAATGGAATTGACATACTATAAAAAGCTGGAGATAAGCTCTCAGTTTTCATAGCACACTAAGACTAGTAGATCTCCAACCTTGTGAAATAGTCCTATTCGCTCACGAGCCCCCAGAGACTACAGAACATGACTTGAATAGATGCAACACACCCAAGAATTTTTCTAGTTCTGAAGCCTATATGTAAGTTTTCTTATCTTCACTTTCTGCATGGTTATATCAAAAGCTAGATATGTTAAATGGGATGCCTTCAAAAGCCTGACTTGGAGAATTCATTACCTCTTGGCATTATTAGACAAAATGTGTGCAGTTATTTTCTTAATCGCAATATGGATGGTGAACTCCAGGTCTTTGTTGTCAAACAACTTGATACAGTCAACCAATATCTGAAAGCTAAATACACTTTTATAAACATATAAGGAGGAATAAAAACCTATATGAATACATGCCAAAACACTTCCTTGCCGTGTCAGCATATTTAACATGACAGGTTTTACCTGCTTTCTTCAGAAATCCTTAGGGATGAATTAGGAAAACATATCTCACGGCATATAGCTACATGGTGCACAAGTTACATTTTATGTATTCAAGGTTAAGTTAATCACAGGAGGAACTTGAAGTGGCTCCACACTTTCAGAGGTGTTTCTAAAAATCCTTGTCTTTACACAAGGGCTGTGTTCTGCAGGGAGGGAACTTTGTTTCATTTTTTTCCCCCTGCTGAACTTTAGAAACAAACAGCTTAACTGCATCTTGATTTTGAGAAGTTATTCAAACCGCAGTTGTAGGCGCCAGCCAACGCTGCCATACAATCATGGGGCTGTTGGCGTGGTTTAACCCCAGCCAGTAACTGAGCACCACGCAGCTGCTCGCTCACTGCCCTGCCAGGTAGTATGGGGAGGGGAATTGGGGGGAAAAAGGCAAAACTCATGGGTTGAGATAAAAGCAGTTTAATAACCAAAATAAACTAATAATCATAACTGTAATGACAAAGAAGATAGAGAGAAATAAAACCCAGGAAAAGAAAGGGATGTACAATGCAATTGCTCACAACCTGCTGAATGATGCCCAACCAGTCCTTGAACAGTGACCAGCTCTCCCAGTTAACTCCTCCCAGTTTATATACTGGGCATGAGATTGAACTAGTCCCTCTGGCTAGTTCTGATCAGCCGTCCCGGCCATGCTTCCTCCCACTTTCTTTTGCACCTCCTCACTGTCAGAGGATGGGAAACT
The DNA here is from genome assembly GCA_024611175.1 of Megaceryle torquata. Taxonomy (NCBI): domain Eukaryota; kingdom Metazoa; phylum Chordata; class Aves; order Coraciiformes; family Cerylidae; genus Megaceryle; species Megaceryle torquata. Next base: position 20,429 of record JANIJG010012813.1, on the reverse strand, counting down.
GAAAACTCCTTGACTTAGGACTTCAGCAACAACTAAAACATCAGCCTGTTATCAACATTATTCTCATGCTAAATCCAAAACACAGCACTGTACCAGCTACTACAAAGAAAATTAACTATCCCAGCCAAAAACAGGACATGTGTGCTTTCTTGGCATTTGAAAACAGGTATATGAGATTATTTGGTCAAATTTGCCCAGAATAAAAAAAATAACCAGTAAAGACAAAATCAGCAATATTATATGAATGAAAATACATCAGGAATGCCCCCTTAACATGGCACTCTGCATTTCTGTCACCAGAAGGAAGAGGAAGAAAACATGAGAGCCATGAGACACTATGACTCAGTTTGCTCAGAAGGTAAGAGGTAAGTTTTTGCTGTCAAAATAAACTGTCTAAAGTTCCTATTAATTTGTGTCTTGTACATTGAAGGAGTTAGATCTGAGAGGCATTTAAAAGAAGAAATCTGATCAACAATATCAATTTTGGTGTGTAAATAGCTTGAGGATAAACAGTAATAATCTCCAGAGTCAGCAGGATGCTTTTATTTATTTACTGAAAAAAAAATATAAAGTTCTATAAAGCCTATCTGTAATAAATGATACAAATATACAATGAAGCGTATCATGGATCTGACTTATTGCCAGTGCTTATCACTATGTAGTTACACCCTTTTTAACCACATCACAGTCCTTTCCCTTTAGGAGAGCAATCCAGAAGTGGCAGAATTTAAGATACCACTGGAACTCAGATCCTTTTTGTAGTGTTTGCCATTTTATAGGTGTATTTCCAGGTAAATTGCGTAAGAGGACTCAATGGGTCATCATCTATTTGAAAAACCTATTCCTAACCAAAAAGTCTGCCAAATTTGAGGGAAGGAGTAAACATCATATTTGGCACAATGCAGAAATTGTACAATTGGATATTTTCACATATTTTTAATGTTTAAGCAGCATATCAGTACTAATTAGCATCACAGAGTTTGACAGCCAAGTTCTTTGTTGGCATAAGCAGGGCCTTTGGTTTCTGGACTATACTACTTCTGCTGCGGCCCAAGCAGGGATGATGAAGCACACAATCAAAAACACATCCAAAGTCTAACTTATTTAACAGTTTTAGTTTTGATTATCATATCTATGAAAATTAACAATTAAGTCCATCAGTTATAGCCAGAAAGCCATCATCTTCTCCAATTATTTCCTGACAAAGTTTTCCAGACAAAGAAATCTTGACATAAACACACTTCTCTACCACTATGTACTGTTTCAAACAGTAAGAATTCTCTCCTATGGAAAACTGACGCCATCATTTGACTGAAGACATTAATCTACTAGAAGGTTGGTCAAACTTCTCTAAGAATGTTTTATACATCAGAACAACACAAAGTTAAATAATTCCTTTTTTTAATATATTTCTCTTCAGTGCTTTCCCCTATTGAACATGGGGATCAGAGTTGACATTGAGCACACAGTATTAGCTCCTGCCTTCCTCTCTTAATATTGCATTGCTAAATTTAGTGAGCATTAAATGTTCTGGTAAAGATTTCCAGCAGTGACACTTGGCCTTGGGATTTGCTGATGTGAAATCAGCTTTACTACACACACTCAGTGTTAAAACTGGATCTTATTAAATTACCTGGAGACATGGTTCTGCAGTTTCATGATGGTTGATTTATTTATTCTTTAAAAAGCTTAACATACTGTTCTGAAAAATAATAGTTGGCATGGTGACTTACTCAACAGATGTCTTCTGTGTGCGTTCCATCAGTTCTGATGACTAACTTGCCCAAACCAAGTTCTGCTGGTTCCAAGAACACACATGCAACAAGCCAAGCTAAGGCTAAACCCATTTCATACCCAAGACAAGGGAAGTCTCAATTCAGCTAAAGGATGAAGATTAGGATGTCAGGATAGAAAAAGAATATTTACTGTGAGGAATGGGCAGAGAGAGAATGATAAATCAGGACCTGGTTAAAACCCAGAATGAAGACATCAGAAAGAGAATAACAAATGTGGAAGAATATATAATTTAAAGAAAACCACCAAACAACCCAAAAACAGAGGAAAGAAACAAAGGAACGCTTTAGATATGTCACTTTGGTTTATTACTACCTATCTAGCCCAGAAGAAACAGGAGAACCAAAAGGAGAAAAAAGATGCAAAGATCCATAAATTATTTTGCAAGGTATGGTATTTGATAGAAAATTTAGTGCTAGAATGTTACAATAAATAATCCAATAAATATTAACACTGCTAGATAGGATAGAACAAGCTGGGATGGGAACATATACTGAAGTTCATGGAGGGCAGGGAAATGCCTAAAGCAGGGCTGATGCTGTGCACTGTTTGGGGAGAGATGAAGAGAGCCAGAAAGCTCTCTTCAGCATTCTAAGTGACAGGAGTTTCTAAAATATGCATCAAATGGAATTCTGGAGAGAGGAAAAAAAGCTGCTCCTCAGCAGTAAACTCTAACCTTGCTGCTGAGACAGAATGCTAGAGAAACAGCTTCCTACGGGTAGCTGACTGCAGAGCTGGCTGCTTCTCTTTGCCTTGAGGGATGCTTCCCTATCTATGAGCACCATTTATTTGTCAGCTAGCCTCAATGAGTGGAAAGTGATATCCTAACCAGGGAGCAAAATTTGCTCCACTGAGACACAGAAGATTTGCTCAATGAGTATTAAGGATTTAATTCCTAAATTACCTGATTTAATTTTTATTTTACCAAAAACCAGACATATCAACTGAAATAAGGCAGTGAATGGAAGTCTCCTAACATCTTGGGAGAAGTTTTTACAGGCTAAGAGCATGCCCTGAAAGGCCTGGTATAGTTTCAACTGGAGAAACACTACAGTATTTGCTTTATTATCATGGAACTCTTGTATTTGATTTAATACCACTAACTAATCCATATTTCTGAATATTAGAACTACTGTTAGATATCTTTAATATTAACAGAAAAGACACTTCCCATGCTTGCACAAAATTACAACCTAGATCAACATTTTTTCTAGGACTTGCTATTAGAAGGCATTGTGTCCTGTATGTTATGCACTGTGTTATGCTGTGGTTTATGGTGTTATGTGCAACTGGAACTTATAACCACAGGAAAAAAAAAAAAAAACAAACAAAACACCACACAAAGCAAGAAAGAATCATATGACTTGGTCTTCAAAGCCCACATTCCAAATCAAGGTGGCCAATACTAGATTTTGTAAACAAGTTTGCCAAACCTTTTGCCAAGTACATCTGAAGTGGTACTTGGCTCAAGCTTGTCACTGCAGAGTATGTGAGAACTCCTCAAAATAATTAGGTGTATGAAGAGATGCATGCATACCTCAAATCCAGCCAAACTTAGTGGCATTATCACTCAATAGCAATTAAAGTGTTAAGGAATTTTGTATTATTTCTTAATGAAACACTAAGTCATCAAAAGATATGGAAATGATTATATGTGTGTATTTTTATATATATAAATGAATCCATGCTTCAGGAAACAAGCCTCAAGGTGTAAATTTTTCAAAATTTCTAATTTGTTTCCTAAATTCTGTAATCCATTTTCTCAGAAAAAAATCAAATATGGATAAAGAACAATGAACTTAAAAATAATTCATATTGATCCTCTGCTTAAAGAGAACAATTCAAAACTAATTTTGAGAAGCATGGAGGTGTTGCCCAAATTTTATGTTGTATGTCAGGCTGATTTGATATTTAACATTCAAAGTAAACCAAACAGTGCAAACAAGCTTCCTTTAGAACTGGAGATGAAAAGTAGATAGAAGCTTATTGATTCAATAAAACTACCATTTTAGTACAAAGTTCAGCTTTAAACTTTAAGCAGAATGACTGAAATAGAAAAAAGGTTATTTATTTAAAACATACACGAGTTTATTTTTTGGGGTGGTGGGGGATGAGTTGCAGGGACATGAGCGGTGAATTCTGGTTCTATCAAAAATGAACAAACAATTGGGGGAAGATTCCAAGACACTAAAGACAGGAAAATGCCTTTCCCCTAAGAGTCTTTTCTTCCATTCACTTGACATAACTAGACTGGATGAGTTCTGTATAATAAGCCATCTCTCAAATGTTTATCAGCTCACCTTGAACAACTTCCCCCATTCTTCTTGAATGTGAACAAGCAAATGCTATGAATTTGCTAAAATTGTACATTTCCCAGGGGAGAATGGGCAAGAGGAAGTGGCCAGTCAGGAACATTTGGATTCCAGGAAGACATTAAATTCCACTGCTACCAGCTTTACATCCAATAGCTAGGAAAAAAAAACACCAAACAAACAAACACAAAAACCACCCAAAAGAACCAAACAAAAAAACCAAACCAGAGGGCCTACCAAAGTAGTACTTAAAGTTTACAGTAGTGAATAAGTATGATCTATAAATTGCCCTCCTGAATACAAGAATGATAAGTAATTTAGTGTATGAATCAGTAAGTACGTTACGCATAGGGATTATTTTTAATGAAATTTCCTGGTTAAGTAGGTATCAGGGTATGGACTTGAACAGGGTAGACACATCAGCAGAGAATTTTGTCATCTTTGCAGCACTCTCAAAGTCTTTTATTCTGGGTACAGATTACAGACAGAAGTGCTGCCTCTTGCACAAGCAATTTCAGATAGAAACACTGCAGAAGGAATACAGAAAACCCAGTCACCTGCAAATTAATTCAGATTCAAGTTGTGTGTCCAAACATTGGTTCATTCTATTTTTCAATCTTACAGCAATATATTGTTTATTTAAAAGGAGAAAAGTCAATGTATTCATATCTAGATATGTATATCTAGGTATACACATTCTGTTTAAAAATCTTGCTTAGAGAAAGGAAGCAAATTGAAACACTAAACCAAATGTAACACAACTTAAGCATTAATAAATTTCTTTTTTGCATAAAAGTGACATAAGTGGGAGTCACAGGATCCAAGTGCACTTGAGAAACTTGGCAGATACTTGCTCTAGGCTTAGTGTGTGACAAAAATCTCACAATCCTCCCTCTCAGATGTTCTTTAAGTTGAGACAAACATCCAGAACAATAGAGTTCACCAAAACTCAACTAACAAGGACTGGAATAGTCCTTCCTGACATGGTCACTGTTCAGGACCCACACTCTCCAACAGACGGATAGCAAATCCTGCCTTTCAAGAGTTTACTTTCGTATTTAGAGGGCGAGTTTTTTCCAATTCATGCTGTCCCCTGTATGAGTCTGTACCCAGCAGAACACAATCACTTTCAACTCCCAATTGCATATCAAAAATTACTGATAAGAACACTGAATATCACACCTGTGAAAACACAATATTAAGCTAGAAACTGTGGCATAAGAATAAAATAGATCAGTTTATGTATAAGCTAGAGAGGATTCCAGCAGTTTTTCCTATATACACTTTTGAAAAAAGCAATATGAGGAAAACTACTCATTCATAACCAAGACTTTCAGCTTCCCACAATACTCCCCATATTTCTCAAGAACCTGGTATGCCCTGTCAGGGCTACCTCACACTGACAGCTATAATCCTAATGTACAATTGTCAACTTGGCAAGATAGAGTACTGGGAAGTCAATGAAAGCTACAGGTACTCATCGGTCCTCAAGAGCAAGTTTTAACATGAATTTGCACACAAAACCCATGATAAATCCTCTTCAAGTCTGTACAGGAAGTTATCAGTCTACATGAAGTAGAATGACTGCTCTGACAACATATATACCATGAAAAAAAGTAACAGAAGTGACAAATTTCGTTAGCAGCTAGCACAATAGGAAACTATTTTAAGAAGCAAAGTCCATTTCAGAAAGAACATAACCCTTCATGCTACCCCATTCAGCAAGGAAGGAGGTGATCCACTGATGAAGCACCAGCAGAGCAATTGAAGGCTGACACAGGGTCAGTTGTAGTAACTTTTGTATCTAATTTGCCTCAGAAAAGGTAAATTTGTGGTATATTTTTTCTGTGTGTGTGAACTGTATTTACTGCTTTTGTTGCTTGCTTTAGTCCTATTTTAGTGATTTTAGTTCAAGGGATAAAATCCTGTCACAAAACGCATACATGACACTAAGAAAAGATCAGTCAGGAAATGCTGGAGTCACTGCCTAGACCATTTCCATTTGTACTGAAGCAAGAGGAAAAAAGAGATCATTGGGGTTTAGTTATTCAAGTCTTGCAGTTTTGCTGCCACAATTCATTTCCTTAATTATACTGAAAATCGTTTGCCTTGAGTGTTAACAGAACTTTTTTTTTTACTATTTTTTTTTTCCAAATGGTAATATATGTAAAAAGCCTTTGGGGCTTAATGAATTATGTAACATATGTTTTCCTTCACTAGGACTGGAGATCACTTGTGGAAATTCCATAAATATAGGAAACGATTATTATAAGACGTGAGGTTAGTAAAGTGCCTGCTCTCCTGCCTTTTCCCTCCCCCCCTTTAATTCTTCATCCTTGTTAAAAACCTATGCCACAAAACAGAAATGGTACAGCAAATCCAGGATGGCTTTTCAATGACACTAAGGAGAAGAGTGGACACCTGTAATAGCACATCAATATATTCACATTATCAAGGATTATGCCGCGCTTCCTGGAAACCTGAGAGCTGGACAATGTGAGATTCTGAGATGCTCACATCGGCATAGGTGGGGGGAGAGGGAATAAATTCAGTCCCCATGTGAATATGTCTCCAAGACCCTTTTAAGAGTACAGTTCCTTCAGAAAATGAGTTTTGAGGCTGCCTTTATTTAAAATGAAGGTTCATGGTTCTGCATTTGCATTAAATTCTAAGAGTGAGGGACTTTGAAAGAATTATAGATAAAGTTACAGGAGACAGAAAATAAAAGCTCGTGTCTTGATATTAAAAAAAATGGGTATTTAACTGCTATTGTTATCAGCAGAGATTATGTACTTTTCTAGTTTTCTACCAGAACCTCTGGAAATACAGATTTCCAACTAATCAGCAGAGTTAACTTCAAATGCTTCACGTTCTTTTTCTGCTCTATAGGATCTCAACTTCATTCTTCCCAGGAGGTGGAACGCATCACATAAAGGGATGTGCAATCAGGGCAGAGGCACCTCCCAGTAAGGACAGCCATTCAACAGCCCAAACTACAACTCCAACATACATCTTTATCCTACCATCATACCCGAATGTTTCGGGTTTTATGTGAAGTTTTCAGATTTTGATTTCCAGTGAAAAAGCAGATTTATGAAGTAGTTCTATCCCCAGCTAACAATAAGGATAATTCAGGGAACTTCTCATTATCTCATTGACTAGAAACAGTGAAATATTACTACTCTTAAGGAGACAGAAAATACTTACAAATTAAAACATAAAAAGGCCTGAAGTATCAGAATTTTCAAATCTGATTGTGACATTATCAGGCAACTACAGGCATTATGTTAAATGCTACTCACTGATGCAATATGGAATGAAAAAATATTGGTCTGTGGGCCACAACCTCCTTCCTTCAGTACTAGGAATGATAACTGCACATCAATGAGCACATTAGCTTAGTACGCTAAGTGATGATTAAAACAACTTTTCCATTCTAAGAGATTTTAAAACTGCTAGACTAGTAAAATGCTAGACAAAGGCATAGGAACAGAAAATGTTTAGTAAGGATTTCCTTGAACCTCAGATACTTCTGGTTTTGTAATTTAAAAATCCATGATATTTAAGTGCTTTAAGAAAGGAACCAAAACTAATGATAAATGTAGTAAACAAAAATGCTATTAAAATCAGGAGCTATTTCGGCTATATCAAGTTCAGCAAGATGGTACTTTCTCCATAAGAAATTCATCATGGAAATGAAAGAGTTTGAAAATACTTAGTAGTAGGCGCCAATTGTTGCAAATAAGGAATAAAAGGATGCTGGACCAGGAACAAGAAGGGAAGCATGGTAGCAACTGAAACTGGGCATTAGGGGTTTCCCTTCCCCACCCCACTTGCTTCTTACCATTGTTCTCAAGACATAACTGGTACCCACTGGAGAGATGGTATGCCTTCCTTCTCAGAACTATTAGAACCATACATTTTTTCCTCTCTCTGCATTTACAGAATGGTTAAAATATTAAAGACTTGTAACAGTGACTTTAAATACACAACCGCATCATTAAAAGGCAAGGGACCATGTTTTTCTCTCTGGAAAACAGAATTGATTGGTGTTATGGTAAGTAGCAATCACCTCATTTTTCTTTCTTATCTCCAAGGACCTTGATGATGTACTTAACTGAATTTACAACCCATCCCCACTCCCAAAGAGCCACACATTTTAAAGCCTATGAATATTTGGTTGTGTCTTTAGTGAACATGAGGAAAAAAAGCAGCAGCTTCATTTGCAAGTGTCATGAGGTTCACACTGTCACTTTGCTTAACTTTCTTGATATTCTTAGTCTTGCACTTGTTCATTCTACTGTGCTAATTATATCAACACTCAAAACTAGCTGTGCAAATGAAGCTGCCTATGGGAGCAGAGAAAAGGAAAAATGACAGGATATCAGCAAAACCATACAAAATAAATAGAGTTCATTCTTGTGTTCTTCCACAGTAACTGGACACCAATACTTCCATCCATTTTCACATAATCTCCACAAAGCCTGATTTTACAGCTCTGTAAAGTCACTCTCATTTCCAGAAATCCTCCCTTGTCCCCACTCCCCCAGAAGAGCAATGGCCAATGAGCTGGATTATCATAAATTCAGCAATCAAATTTACACAGCTCTGGAGATGCAAGTAAAATGAGTATTGTATCTTCATTTCCTTTGTGGCACTTTATCAACCTCTTCCTCTGCTGATGGTAGAAGTCAATAAAATCCTATTAACACTAAGATCTTGTATTAAGTTTGACAGTTTACAAATTGCAGGGGTTTTCATTTCAAATATGAGCAGCTTGAAATACTCTGGAGTTTCACTGTAAAAAAATTGTTAAAGTTTGAATAAAGTTGATAAAATAATTTGGATGTATTTTTTTTTCCCCTCTCCTTTTAAAGAAGGCAGCAGAAGCAAATCAAAGAAACCCTATAAGCCTTCCTAGGAGATTCACATTAGTCTAACCAGGAAGATCAGAAGAATCATAACAGATCTATATTTAAAGCAAAACATTCACCTGATCTCTCTGTGGGCCTGATCCAACTGCTATTGAAAACAACACAATCCTTCCTATGGACTCTGGGAGCTTTGTATCAGGCTCCTTTGCTCCCTATAATCACAAGTAACCACTCCTGCAAAAATGAGTAACACATCCTAAGAGAAAAAGGCTTAAAGCCACTGAACCCTTAAATGGGTAAATAAATAGAGATACCAGCAGCAGGGATGGAGTTGGCACCTGTAGAAACAGCAATCAAGGGTATGGCTGACTAACTGGTAAACGAATTAGGAATTATGCCAGAACAAACTTGGGGACAAATCAAAAGCTATTCCTGCAGTTGGGCAAATTGCCATAAATTCTGCACTTATCCACCTGGTGATTTAAATTCCTGTTAAATATTATTTGAAGACAACAAACACCAGTTCCAGCTGGTGCTATCCTTCCAGTACTGACTTTCTTCACTGAACAATGTTACCTCAGAGAGGACTATGGTAGCAGAAGGCATTTAAGCAAGAGATAGAAGGCTCTTGTAAGTGAGAAATATAAATCCAAAGCAGGTGACTGGAAATGTGAAAGAAAGGAGAAGGGGAAAAAAGGACTAAATTTGGCCCATATCAAACAAGCATGCAAGAACATGCAATGTACAAATCTCAGTGATCTCCTGCATAGCCTATGAGCATAAAAGGGCTAAGTAAAAAAAAAAATAAAAAGAGAGAAGTGAAAAAGGAGAATGTAAATAGAAGTATAGGGAAATGTAGAAGTGGAAAGTACTATAGTAACAGCAAAAGAAAAAAGGTATGCAGAACACTGATTAGAGTGTGCAAAGAACAATGCCAAGCAGAGAATAGATAAGTGAAACAGTGGCTAAGAGGCAGCCTCTCTTTACGCTGCTGCTTTAGATGCTTTAGAAAAAAGGTGCTTGGAGTGGGACATTTGGAAGAGTTGCTGTTAGAATGAATGGCAAGCAGGGCTTAACACAGCTTTAGGTTAGATTCTGATACTCTTTCAAAGCCTTCCCTAAACTTACAGTATCATTTTTTAACAAGTCTGAAATATACTTCGCTACCAAAAAGCTAATGCAGAAGTATTTTAAGGACTTCCCAAATAATCACCCCCTCTATGCTTCTATGTCATCACTGCTTTGAATAAGCTTTGAGATTCAAGAATACTCATTTTTAAATTTCATTCCTAATTGCCTTTACTTTTACTCTTCTGCTTAATGAAGGAGAACTGTTGAAAGCCTTTTTTCTTTTCTTTGCCTTTTAAAAAATATACTTCTGTTTTAAGTATACAATCTCAAAGCCTCTCAAATGTTTACTTACTGGACACCTGAAAGACATGGATGATTCTTATTAATAATTTATTTATTGAATTTGAATAGCACCACTCAGATGATCCAATCAGAAAATAGTTATGGGTTTGTATCAACACCCTTTTAATTACCAATAATTCCAACCATCACAGAGTTTGTGGCTATACATAGATTCTTCAGATCACCATTCTTACTGCATAAGAGAGTCTTGGACTGCTCACAAGACAGAGTGGGAGGTTTTATTTTGAAGCAAACATTGCCTCTAGTAAGGATGTTTGCACACAGCAATAACTTGCCAGTGTTTAAGGGCAGATGCATTCCTAACACCCACTTATAATTTTATTTTTTTTTCCATAGAAACTGTACTTTGACAGAAAACTTTTCCTGCTTTGAGTAATTACATCCAGATTTGATCCCAGGTAGATCATATTTAGCCATCTACCCATCACACTGGCTTTATACATATTCACATACACTAGCAGTGCATATGCATCCATGCACACTCTAAAGTTGCTGCCCTTATATCTCAAGCTTTGTACTCTCCTTTTGCTGACCTTGAGCTCAGGGTACAAGGACAGAGTGGCAGAAATCTGTGAACTCAGCAGCACAGCTAATTTATTGGCACTATGACTGCTGCTTTAAGTGGTTAGAAACACAGTCTTGCAGGCTTAAATTTTCCCCTAAACAGCAGAATAAAAAGATGCCTTTCTATGGTGCTTAGTAGAAATAATCTGCTTGTGCAGGTAGAATTTAATGGGTAAAAAAATATTTACATATATTGTTCAGTTTATTTATAATGGATGACCTATGTAAATTGCCAATTAAAGCTAGAGCAGGCCAAATGAAACCTTTATATTGTCAATCCACCCCCCCAATACCAACCATATTTAAGGTCAGGATTTGAAAATAAAAATCACAAAGTGGGGAAAATAAAACCTTTGAAAGCCTTTCTTCACAAAACATTGGCTGAAGTTTTTACTATGTCACTCCATCAAACCTTCCCATTCAAAGCTACGCATTCAACACGTAAGATCTGGTGAGCCACATTCCTGTACTTCAGGTACAGGGTATTTTTGAACAATGGATGCATACAAGGTTAGATTGTGGTATGTGTCCAAATCTGTGAAGAAAGGAAGATATATTACTGTTCCCTAACCAAAACCAAACTAGTTGTATGCTGTCAAGTCAGCAGTGAAATATAAATACAGTGCATAGGACTAACCTTCGCTCTGCCTTCTTGTGATATCGTTATGAGTGATGCATTTTTAGCTTTATATCAGGAGAAAACAACTCAACCTTTGGTATTTTACTGCTATGCTGGCTAACAAAATACAGCATGTGACCCCTTTTATTTTCTGGTTCATCAGTTTTATGTTCTTTACTTGCCATACATTTTAAATCTGATGGTACCCAACACTGGCAGCTCAGAATATGCTATATTTAAAAGATATCATCTGACAGTGTCTCTGACTTCATAAAAGCCTTTAAGAAATTAGCTGTATACATGTGTATTATTTTTAATGAAAATTAAACAAAGGAGAGACAAAGAACAGAGTTACAGATTCTCCCACATTTTCCAACCTGAGGATACACCCCATTGTGTCCTTGCAAACATTTATCTTGTACACTCCTCTGGAATGGGCATGGACTTTGTTTCCTTACTGCAAAACTTGACAATACAATGGCCTCACATAGAGGGCCAGATGCTCAGCTAACACAGAGCGAGAGAAGCCCATTGATGTTCACATCTGACTGTGTGTCCATCTAATTGCACTCCTAAGTTCTGCAAAGAATAGAAAAAGTCTCCAGCATTTTCCACTATTCCACAAAACTCTGCTTTTGCTCATCCTGTGATTTCAGATGATGCTGGGAAGCCTTAACTGCACTATTGCTTTGCAGTAAATGACAATAAAATAATATTTTCACAGTTTGCCACTATCCTAATTTAAATGATTCTGCTTCACCTACCAGAGTAATTGATTTTGTATGATAATCAACAACTGTCATATCAACTGCTAGGCTTCTTACTGCTTAGCAGTGTCCTGTGAGCAGCTGACAGTGTGCTATTAAGTTAAAGAGATAAGTCATCTTCTCAAATGTGAAAGAATAGTATTAAGTGGGTTTAGTTCTTCTCACTGAAATAGTTAGCATGTTGCAGATACCCCAGAAAAATGAAGTTGAGCCCAAACCACCGTTTCCTGCCATTAATCATCTGGACCTGGGAATAACAACCAATCACAGATGCAAAGAAACTTCACACAAATCAGAAAAATCTGCTACCTGTAGATAAGAAACTTGAAAAGTATGATTCACTTTTTAAAAGAAAAAAAATACAATAGTTATAACCATACCTCAGAATTGGGGTTTGTTTTGTTTTTTTAAAGACTTTATTCTTCCTTCAAGGTTAGACTACTTCCATACAACATACATTTTATTAGAATTTAAGAGAAAAGTCTGTATTGAAACAATCTCCATCCTGGCTAGAGTAGTTAACTTAAAGCCTTTGTTCATTGTTAGAAGCCTTGATTTTTATCTCCTCTAATAAAAAAATTGATGTTTTCCAAATATAGGCCTTTAAAAGGGAGGTACTCTACAAGGTAATAGGAAATTATTTAGGTATATATCTGCCTGCCTTCATTTCTTTTTTGTTGTGGTGGTGGTGGTGGTTGTTTGTTTTGGTTTTAATTGTCTTTTCTTTACCACCAACACATCTTCCTCCTAAACCAACAAAACTAATTTGATAAGTCTGACTTCCTTAGCCCCTCATGCTTTCACTGATTCAGCAGGAACACTGTCAAACACCTGGTGCTTTGCTGTTCCCAAGTAGTCCAATTATCACTTGGATTGCATCAAAATTAGGTTCTTTTTACAAATGGCTCAGCTGCCCTCTCAAGATTATTTTCATGCTCAGACAGTGGCTCTTGAACAAGGGGTTCAATGATGTATCTAAAGCAAATTTCATCTGCTTCTCTCTTTTCATCCTTCCTAGGCTTACAACTATTCAGAGTAACTAGGCCTGAGAAACAGAGGCAAATAGGAGCAAAGATGCAAGAAGCCAAAACACAAAGGAGACAGCCACCACTACAGAAAATAAGAGAACAGGGCAGCTCTAAACCAGTTCAGAATCCTTGCCAAAGAGATGCAGTATGGGTCAATCTTCTAGCGATCGGCAGCCGGGGCACTCTATTTCAATGTATTTCTTCCCACTGCCCCTTTCCCTCCCTATAGTGCTGTTAACATCAGCAACAGTCACTACTGCACAGCTCCCCTCCTTCCCACATACTTTCCAGTAGTAATCCTAACAGCATTCAGAGAAAGACTTTGCTCTTTGCTCATCCTCTAATCATGCTGTCACACAGAATACCTTAAGGTAAATACAGATTTTTCCATGCTGTTGAATAAAAATCAGGTCTGGCTACCAGTCAATACAAGATGTACAAACAATGGCAATTTTTCTGAACATGGGATTCTTTTAAAATATATTTTCACCACTTAAAACAAACCGTTTAGAACCAGCTTTTAGAGGCAGCTGATGATCTAAACAGCATTCTTTAAGCAAACACTAGGAACAACTCAACCATGTTTGTGAACAGAAGCGAATGTGCAGAAGACAAACACAAGTAACTAGGCAGTCTTGCCTTACCTATAGCACTTTTAAGCGAGTCTCATCAGATAAGCAAGAGCAGTTTACTGCTGGAATTGGATGAAATAGTAAGGCATCTCCTTTAATAAAGTGTTTATGTTCTTGATCAAAATATTATATTGAAGCTGTGGTCAGGTTAAATTGAATTCTTTAAAAAAATAATGAAAGAGATTTGGCCACAGTACTGAGAAAAATGATTTCATAATAAACCATAGAATGTGTTTGAGGTAACACTAGCAATCAGTAAATTCATATGCTTCTCCCTTTAAGAAATACAATTTGCTATTACACTAATCTGATGCTTTTTGTCTTGTTTATGAATTAAATTATCCTCTTTTTAGAAGCTCAGGTTCAATAAAACTTCTCTAAGCATTAAGCAGCCGTAACATTTCCTCATAAAAACACTGCCTTTTCAATCTGAAGAGACCCTTGCATAATTTGAGTGATAGACAAAGTAAAATAGGCACAGGGATAGCTGCCCTAGTTTTCTCTAAAACAACCATGATAACAGACATGACAATTATGGGGTCACTGAAGTTACAAAACCAGCCCCTGCCTCCACACCCCCACGGGACTAATTATTTGAGACAGTCTGAAAATCATATAGCATAAATAAACAGTCCTCAAAATATAGTGGACATAGGAAATTACGTCACAGACAAAAGTAAAAGGCAGATAACTACCCAGAAATGAAACTGTTATCTAGAATTAAAGCAAACTTTAGTTTCTACAAACTACCAAGTGGATTTATCTAGAAATTTTTTCCTCTTAATCACAGTAGCAAAACGGACCTCAAAAAAAATCATTGCAAAACCTAATATATTTATAGGAAGATCAATATTTATGCAAAATAATTTTGTAACGCAACACAAAGTTGTAAACATGAAGAGCTTCATTCTTCTACTACACTCAGTGGAAGTTTTGCTACTTCCACCCCTACTACATGGGTATGTGAACAGAGAAAATAATGAAAAAGTCTCTGTACACAAGAACTCACACAGACAGCTTGGACGAACAGTAAAACAGTTTTAACCAAAAAAATCAAGGCTTTTACATTGTTCTTTCAGGAGACCCTGTCTATTTCAGAGTTTCCTTCAAGAGAATTTGACACAATAATACAATGTAAAATGCGCAGCAAATATGCTGCTTAAAGACACCAGTTACAGCAAGATTTTGCTTATCAACAGCGATTTTCCAACACTGACCAGGATGAAAAAGGCAGCTCTCGTTATAAAAAAACATCCCTGCTTTCAACCTCTATTCCCATATGTTTACACTATCTGTTCAAAGACTTATTAGATCTAAACTCTTTGATATATGACCAGCTACTTCTGCACAGCTTTTTGTTAACTGAAATCTAAACCCAGCAGGGAAAAGGACAAATCAGTTCTTTTATCAAGTGTTTTCAGTATCAATTTGCTATGAACAGACATGTTCTTTACTTTGTTTTTCAGTGCTCCGGTACATCATGAGTTCAGAAGTGAAGAACAGAATTCATCTCTTTACCAATACATTTTAAAATTTATTATTTCTGAGTAACATAAAATATGAACAGTTTTACTTTTGAATAAAGATTCCAGTGAAGAGTTCTAGATGTAGATGATGGATACGGATGCTTATTTCTCCTGACCACTCCTAAAGCAAATGTCAGCCTGTTGGGACCTGTTCATAGAGAGGTAATTCCTGGAATAAATTCCCCCTTATGCCATATATTTAAATTTTAAGAACTGATCAACAAGGTTAAGATCTAGGTCAAACTTACACAAGAAATGAGAGGCACATTAAGTGAAGAATTGGTAAACAAGAAACATACAACAAATCCGCATTCATGTCTTTAATGAGAAGTGATGGCTTTTCTTTCAGAACACAAGAACTCATGAATTTTGATGCTTTATTTTGTCTGCAATATCCAGGAGATAGCCTAAAACAATACGCTACTATATTAAAAAAATTAAAAGACCAAACAGAAAACCAAACCATCACCAAAACAAACAAAACCCCAAACCTCACACACATTAAACTCTCATTCCAAAGCTTTATTTCAAAATGAAAAAAAAAGTCTTCCAAAGATAAAAATAGACCCAGGCTCTATGCAGAGCTGAGAAGTGGGTCTTACCTATATATACATACACAGTATTAACTTTCAATCACTCACAGTACTTAAAGCCAAAAGAATTCTTCAGTGTAAAATTAAAAATTTTAAATGAAAATTTTAATTTAAAAAATCTTTTTTTTTTTTTTAATAAGCTGAACTTCTGAAAGCAAACAGAACACCTAATATAAATTGCTCATCTTGCCATTAGTCCTAAACTACATCCCCAAAACAGCACCTAAAACCCTGTATTTCTTCAGCAAAGGAGTTGTCACACAGACAACTCTACCTCTCAGCTCTGAATTTTAACAGAGTGGAGCTCTGCTAACTAACTAAATGATGCATGAATGTGTATAGATTCAAAGTTCAATTTCTTCAATCAAAAAAATCCAGAAGGCACTACCAAAGTAGGCACAGAGGAAGAAAAAAGAAAAGTATAAAATAACTTTTTTTAAAAAGGGGTCAAGTGCATCTGCTAATATTAAAATTCGGGCTTTGCCACTGCATAGAGAGTTACAAAACCTCATCTAATGACAGAATAATTAGGCATACATAAAGCAATCATTGGCACATTGTCAGAAATAGAGTCTTTAGAAAAAAAGATACAAATATCAGCACTTTCATCAACATTCACTAAGTCCCCAGGTTTTCCTTCCCCTGACTAACTCCAATCAATGAGTCAACTGCAGCAGGTCGAAAGCAACTGTGATAAAATGCCACCTTAAGTAGTAACTACCTTCATAGATCTTACCAAATGAGTCATAAAACTATTCATCAATATCACACCTTGTGCAGTACAGCACAGTTATGAGGTAAGCTCTGGGAGTTATCTGATCAGAAAAGCTTACTCTGTTATTCCATTCACAGCCTATAAATCATGATTTCTTACATTCAGAACCACCATTAAGTAAGGAATGAAAACCTCCACTATCATTAGTCGGCAGCTAACAAGGCATTAACATTTTCATTAACAGTGCTGATAAATTCAAATCGATTTTAAAAGCTCATTTGCATCATATCCTAAAAATGTGAAGTAGAAGGGAACGGCCTGACAACTTGATTATATGCTATAGCTTAAATTTTTGTTTTTCTACTTAAGTGTAGATGTGAAGTATACATCACATTATGTTCTATCACTCTCAGATTTTAAGTTTGCAAATACTGTGTTAAACTTATAAACTTATGTTCAGCAGCTATGTGATGTGCCAACTTCAACTTGCTTAAATAAATACCACCAATCGTAAAAGATGGTACAAAAAAGTTAAACACTTTATTTTTCACCTGGGGATCAGAAGAAAAAAGGGAGAAGATGGAAAAAGATGATGTTATAGTACTTAACTAACTTCAGGTATGGACCACCCAGCAATACAAATCTATAGCCCTATCAAAATGTAGAAATCCCATTTCATTCCAGCTTGGAGCAGCTTTTACAGAACAATTGAATTACCTCTGTCAGCAGTGACTTTTCTCCATTACTGTTATCAAACTTGAGATCATGTAGAAATCATATGTGAAAAAGGGTATAAAGAGTAACACTGCAAGTGCAGAGATAAATGCTCTCATGCACACAGAGACCTGAAATATACAGGGTGATAGCCTTTGAATATATTTAGTTTGTGAGAGACTCCAGTTTGAGCCCTTGTTTCACCTACACTGGAAAAGATCCTGGCTTTTTGGATGGGGAGAAACATTTTCATAGAATGCAGAAGCCACCACTCAGGGTCACTTGTAAAAGAGACTCAACAGCCTTTAAAATGACAGCCTGCAATATATGTTAAACTCCTCCGGTGTCTTTGAACTCCAGTAAAATATTTAGTATTGCCTTTAAATTTCAATCAAAACTCTTCACCCAAATTAAGCACAGCTACAGAAGAAAAAACCCTCCATAATTAAATAACAGCCTCTAAAGTGGTCTAATTAAACCATGTTTAAATATTCCACATTTGGTACATAAATACAGTTATTCTTGTTTCCTTTTTGCAATACTACTTCTGATATGATAGAGAGCAAGCAGTTCTGACAAAGATCCATACCAGGGTCTATTCAGAAAAGGAAGAGTATTACACAGTTTCAAATTTATAGATACCTTAGCAGCAAAACATATAGCACTTATTGTAGTCATCAGGGAAAATTAATTTTCAACTACACCCTGCTTGGCTTTAGTGAGAGATACATGCATTTGGAGATATGATCTTTTAATTCCAAGTAACAGACACATATTACAGTCAAAGAAAATTAGACGATAAAACAACCATTCTAGAATTGGCCCCTAGGAGATTGTGGTGAGGCAGCTTTACTGTAAGTCATGGTGCTGCAGAGATGATCCTAAGCTACTGACTGAAAATTCTTGACTGCTTATGTACAGCACAGCCTCATATTGTCCAAATGGGGTGTGCTCTGAACATTCTCCATCAGTTGCTTTTATTTGTCTCTCTAGAGAAACATGTAAGCAGGGATCAGTAGTGCATTTACCTTCTCCCCTTTCCATCTGTAGTCATCAGGTTCAAAGATGAAAGAAAAACTGCTACTAATTAAGTGAGCTTTGAATTAGACACTGCTTGTGCAGAACAACTGCTTCATAATTAATTTCCTATAAATTAACATTCACAGCCAAAGCTAACATGCTTTGCCATTTTGGCAACAGGAAGCTGAAGAGCATCCAGTGCATGATGTGGAAGTCGGTATCTTCTCACCAAATAAGAAAAAACCCCTCTTAAACTGACTTCTTTCTGGCTCTAGTAACAAGGAAAGGCTGATGTGTACCACCTTGCAAAGTACACATAATGCTTTCAGACTGTACCCACACCATGTCCCTTAAAAGGGACAAGTTTATGTCATGTGCAAGGCAGTATATATCTATATATATAAAAACACCAAGCAGAAAGATATATTTAAAAATACTAACAACATAACATACTATTTCAAGATATTTTAGAGGATTTATTACATGTTCAACTAGTTAAGGAAATACAGATCTTCTACTCTGGCAGTTTTACAGCTATCTGAGACAATTAGCATCATTTGTTAAATCATGACTTGCCAATCAAGGGGTTTTGTTATGTCTAAATATTGTAGAAAAGCTGCTTCTAATACCTATTCCACAGGCATTAAATCACCTGAAGTACAGGCAGCCCCACACATGCTCCGTGGTCAGATTGTGACACCCATCTACAAGACAGGCCAAAAGAATGATCCCAAGAACTACAGACCTGTCAGTCTGACCTCAGTGCCAGGGAAGATTATGGAGTAGTTCATCATGAGGACCATCACATGGCACATACAAAACAATCAGGTGACCAGGCCCAGTCAGCATGGGTTTATGAAAGGCAGGTTCTGCCTGATGAACCCAATTCTCCTTCTACAGCAAGGTGACCTGCTTAGTAGATGAAGGAAGAGCTGTGGAGATGGCCTACCTGGACTTTAGTAAAGCCTTTAACAATGTCTCCCACAGCAACGTCCTTCAGTAACTCATGGCACAGGTTTGGATAAATACACTCTGCACTGGATAGAAAAACTGGCTGGACGGCCAGGCTGGAAGAGTGGCAGGGAATGGAGTTAAATCTGTCTAGTGTACAGCCACAAGTGGTGTTCCCCAGAGTTCAGGATGGGGCCTGTTCTTTTTAATATCTTTATTAGTGACCTCGATAAGGGGATTTAATGTAGCCTCAGTAAATTTGCAGATGACACCGAGCTAGGTGGCTGTGTTGATCTGCTAGAGAGTAGGGAAAATTTACAGTGCAACCTGAGTGGGCCAAGGTTAATTGCATGGCGTTCAACAAGGCGAAGGGATGGGTCCTGCACTTGGGTCATAACAACCCCATGGCAAGTTACAGACTTGAAGATATGTGGTTGGAAAGCTGCAAGTTGGAGAAGAACCCTGGGGGTGCTGCTCCATAGTCAACTAAATATGAGGCAGCAGCACACGCAGGTGGCCAAGAAGGCCAATGGCATCCTGGCTTGTATTAGAAACACCATGGCCAGCAGGAATAGGGAGGTGATCGTCCCCCTGTACTCGGCACTGGTGAGGACACACCTTGAATATTGTGTTCAGTTCTGGGCTCCTCACTACAAGAAGGATATAGAAGTGCTGGAGCTTGTCCAGACAAGGGCACCAGGGCTCGTGAAGGGCCTGTAGGCACAGGTCCTGGGAGGAGTGTCTGAGGGACCTGGGGCTGTAACTCTGGAGGAGAGGGGGCTGAGGGGAGACCTTCTTACTCTCTACGGCTGCCTGAAAGGAGGTTGGAGGGAGGAGGGGACAGCCTCTTCTCCCTGGTGCCGTGTGGCAGGACCAGCAGGAATGT
>JANIJG010012812.1:46464-61984 GCA_024611175.1 Megaceryle torquata | reverse complement strand
ACAATTTTTTTTTTTTTTTTTTTTTTTTTTTTTTTTTTTTTGTGTGTGTGTGTGTGTGTGTGAAAATCTCAGAACAAACTAAGACAAACCAGTTCCTGGAAGTTAAAAAATGATCAAACAAGCAAAAAATCCACAGCATTTCTGCTGTAGGTATTTGTGCAATATCTAAGGTGCAAATGGCCAGGGGACCAGTAGATTTTAAGGAGACTGTCTTATAACTTGGGCATTAGAACTGATGTCCTTCTGGCAATGGCTAGAACCACCCACAGCCTCAGTCAAGGGCAACATTTATACTGTACAAGTGAGCTTTGCATTATCATGTCATGGTCTCACTCCTGTAGTGTCTCAATGATTCACAGCTAAATGTAATTTATTTATACTGTTTTGAAAAAACAGGGCTCTCCCTTTACATGTTTTTCCATCTGCGGTTTCAAACAATGTTTCCAACGAGAAAGCCTTAAAAGTCATCCAGCTCCTCTCAGCATCTGGTCTTTTTGCCTATGCTCTTGAAAAGAGAATTTAGATCTTACTGAGAGCACCTTCAGTATGTTAGGTGAGAGTGTTGATCAGCTTGAGGGTAGGAAGGCTTTTCAGAGGGACCTGGATGGGCTGAGGCCAATCATATGGGCTTCATTCAACAAGGCTAAGTTCCAGGTCATGTACTTGAGCCACAACAACTCCATGCAATTCTACAGGCTTGGGGAGGAGTAGCTGGAAAGATGCTCATCAGAAAGGGAGCTGGGGGTGTTGATCAGCATCTGGCTGAACATGAGCCAGCAGTGTGCCCAGGTGGCCAAGAAGGCCAATGGCATCCTGGCCAGTATCAGGAATAATGTGGCCAGCAGAAGAAGGGAAGTGATTGTGTGACTCTACTCAGCTCTGGGGAGGCAACATCTTGAGTATCGTGTTCAGTTTTGGGCACTGCAGTAAAAGACATCAAGGTGCTCCAGTGGATCCAGAGAAGGGCAGCAGGTAAAGAGTCTTGAGAACAAGTCTTATGAGGAGCAGCTGAAGGTGCTGTGGTGGTTTAGTCTGAAGAACAGGAGGCTGTGGGAAGACTTTCTCACTCTACAGTTACCTGAAAAGAGGTTGTAGAGAGGTGTGTGTTGGTCTCTTCTCACAATTCACAATGGATAGGACAAGAGGAAATGGCCTCAAGTTACACGAGGGGAGGTTTATATTGAACATTAGAAAAAACTTCCACACTGAAAGGGTTATCAAAGACTAGAATAGGCTGCCCAGGGAAGTGGTTGAATCGCCACCCCTGGATGTATTTAAAATCTGTCTAGATGTGTTGCTTAAGGATATGGTGTAGCAGTGGCCCTGGTAGACTTAGATAACAGTTAGACTTGACGTTCTTAAAGGTCTTTTTCAACCACAGCGTTTCTGTGATGCTCCCACTCAGTTTTAACATGCTTACTAAGTGTGCTCTTTATCTGCAGCTCATGTAGGAACTTCGGTACTTGATTTGTACCTTTGTGACAGCAGTTGCTGAGCCCTGTACAACAGCCATTTGCTACAAGTAACACAAAAGTACACTTCAAATTGTGCATTCTTATGAAGGAACCTGATCTGTATTTAAAACAAAGAAAAATGTTTCTGGCCCATTTTTTCTGTGTGCAGTAGGTACAAACAGTTGTTTTCCCGCTTCATGGAATCATAGAATGTTAGGGGTTGGAAGGGACCCCTAGAGATCATCGTGTCCAACTCCCCTGACAAAGCAGGATCAACTAGGGCTTAAAGATCCCCTCTCAGGCTTCTCTCAAGACTAAACAGTCCCAGTTCTCTCAGTCTTTCTTCATAGGGGAGATGCTCAAGTCCCTTAATCATCCTTGTAGCTTTCTGTTGGACTCTTTCCAGTAGAACCCTGTCTCTCTTAAACTGGGGAGCCCAAAACTGGATACAGTATTCCAGGTGTGGTCTCACTAGAGCAGAGTAGAGGGGGAGGAGATCCTCCCTAGACCTGCTGGACACAGTTTTCTTAATGCAACCCAGGATGCCACTGGCCTTCCTGACCACAAGGGCATATTGCTATCCCATGGACAACTTACTATCTATTAGGACTTCAAGGTTTTTCTCCGTGGTGCTGCTTTCCAGCAGGATGACCCCTAGCCTGTACCAGTGCCTGGTGTTATTCCTCCCCAGATGATTGACCATTAAGCAACTTTTGAAAAAAAATATTGGTGATCCCTTAATGCAGTTGCGTAAATGGTATGAACTATAAATAGACAACAGAACAGATACTGGAAGGTCATAGTAAAACCAGAAGTTATGTATCCTTATATTTAACACATCGTTTTGTTCCCTAGGCAGCTGATTCCCCCTTGATTATGAAATGAGAAAAGATCAATTGTTTGGACCAGCCTTTGTTAGGTGTTCATGCAGCATGTAGCACAAGAGGATGCTGGTCCTTCAAAACACAATGATTGATCATAACTCCATCTCCATGCCTGTAATAGATTTAAACAGTAATTGCTGCATCAGTGCCAAAAGATTTACAAAGGTCAAAATCAAAAGGGAGATTAGATCCCCATCCCTGTCCTTGCCACCAGGAGAGTAATTGTTATCAGTATTTCCAATAATGGTGAAAGTGCTGAGCTTGATTTTTGATCCTGCCTTAAAAACTTGATTATGTTTCACTGGTATGAATGCCTCACTGGCAGGCAATGCATGCTGATGATAGTAATTTTTCTTCCCTCTTGATGTTGACCATTGCAGTTGTCCTTGTAGAAAAAAAAACAACCCAGTCTCATTCTGGTTTCAGCAACGCTCTTGCTGAACAACAAAAAGGCTCAAAGGCAAATGCTGCCTGTGATATTCAAGCAGTGGTGGATAGCAGGAAGCAGTGCAATAGAAAGACCATGTTGGTTTGGAGAGAAAGAGGCCTGAAGACATTTTGTAGGCATAAAAGTTTTATCAGGGATGCTGGCAGTCTTACTATGTTTTCAGTTCAGGCTTGAACTCTGCCACAGATGCTCTGATCAGCACTGGTTGGTGAGTGATGAAATGGTCATGACACAGGTTAGAGGTTGATGGTGGTAAAGAAAATGCTGATATTTACACCTGCCTTCTTTAATGTTTGTGGCTTGCCATGTAGCCCTGTTGCCCTGGAAGCCCCTGTGAACTTCATCATCTCTGGTCTTGATAGCATGTCTGTTTTGTGTAGGGAGTAATGTCCTCACTCATTTCTGTTGACTTTGTCATATGTAAGAAAGAGTATCTCAGAATGCACCTGTAATAGGCTCGATTCTTCTCACTTCCATAGGTGTCAAGGTAATACAATTTACCAGGTAATACAATTTACCTTGTTTGCAGGAAGCCATTCCTGATTTCTGTAGGTGAAGCTGATGACTGAAGCCAATCTGATTAACTCTGTACTAATGTATTAATTCTAGTCATTAAAATGACCACTTCTTAGATATGAAGTTTAAACTAGATACAACTGAATTAATGTATATTAATATATTAAGTACCGCTGAGAGGGCTTTAGTCTAACTGAGGCCTTTGCCTCTTAAAAAAAGCACAAATATTTTTATTTCTGCAAGATTTCAAGATACTGCAAAAGCAGAACATGGTCCCCTAGACCAGCTCAGGGTGTGAGGAAGACCTGTGGTCACTGTAAGAACAAGTGGAGGACAGCTGTGGGCTTTAGAGAAGACAGACAGCTGGAGGGATGGTTCCTCTCATGAGAAACACATTTCAGAAAGTTCTTGGTTCCTGCTAATTAAATAAATCTGAAAATATTCCCTGACCCACAGGAGTTCAATATATTTTTCAGAGTTCTTCCTAAAAGTCAACATAATTACAGATGTGTGGTTGCTCACAGAAACTTGATGATGTTTCTACCCCCAAGGAAAAACCATATTCATCTGGATGTACTTCTAACTCACTTGGTTTATTAGACAAGTTGTCCTAGTGTAACTAAAGCAATTGGGTTACACACTGCATACCCTTGGACACTCAAACCAGTTTTAAATGATGTTTACATTGACTGACTTCAAAGGATTAGTTTCAGCCCACTGGATAAAAGCAAAGCTTTAACTAGTGTGATTAGCTCTCTATTAGATGTTGACATTCTTATAACTAGGTCAAAATTTCAGTGACTTAGTTACTCCACTGCAGTGTTTCAGGCTAGGAAAGCTAGTGGTGCATCACCACTGAGGTCTGAAGGGTTTGAATCAGACCACAGTGATTTACTCAGTGATTAGAACTGAACACAGGATAGTTTTTCTTGTAATATTATTTTCCTCCAAACACCTAGTTCTACTTCTAGCCATCTAACCTGTTTATAACTCTTCCTCATATTGTGTATGTGGTCTATCAAAAGTGACTTTTTTCAACCTTTGTCTAATTTGCAGTTTTTTAATGCTTTTATAACTGTAGGTACTTGGAGCTTATCATACTACAGAAAGTAATCTTCTCCATTACTTTTGTGGATTTTCCTGTAGGTAGAACTGATTTTTTTTAATATTTGATATTTTCTTTTACATTCTTCAACTTCTCTCCATACATCCATATATTGTATGCTATTGTGATAAGTGTACTTTAGGACAAACAACATCAAAGTGACTATGCAACTGATGCTACCTCGGTGACACACTCCTCTATGCACCATGTCCCATACTTGCTATTGTTCTTTTTCTCCTCTACCCTCTCACCCATATCCATCTCTTCTTCTGGGACAGTCTTCCCCTTTCCCTTCTTCCATTGCACTGAAGCAAAATAGATCAGCTGGACTTACCAAATCAGTATGAAGTCTTGGTTTCAGGCAGGAAAATGGCTCAGAAAGGAAGTTCCAGGGTCAAGTTACACCTCAAGGAATGTGCAAAAAGAAAAGGAACAAATCTGCAGTGACACTGTATTGTGCTCCAGATTATACCATTGGAAAAGTCTGCTATTTACCAGGAGTGGTTTAGAGAAAAGTGAAATAATCCCATGTCCCTAGAAATGCTTCTAAGCCCCTAACACACAGTGATATTAGATTTCTATTAGTTATCATGATACATATGGTATTTTCTTTCACAATCAGCTACATTTTTTTTCCAGAAAAAAGATAAATGTGCTAAATGTACTAAATAGAATCTTGAATTATATTTTATTATGAATATTTTTTTTCTCAATTAACTATGATTAAGTAAACAACAATATATTTTTTCCGGATAGATCTGAAAGTAAATGTGACCTCTGAGTAAATTTGAGTTACTATTGACTTTTAAAAAATTATTTACAAAGGGGGTATTTTTCTCACCAACATTCAGCCACATAAAAATTATATCTTTATTCTAAACTAATACTTTGGACTGTTTAATTAATCATTAGAAAGTATAAGGTATCTCCAGAAAGTTGGTCATACACTTCACAATATAAATTCAAGACAAGGGGGATGCAGAGCTTTAAAGATGGATGCATACAACTCACCAATATCCTTAAGTGCATGCATGAGTGTTTACGTGAGGAATGTGTAACATCAGAAGAGGGAAATCCATTTTGCATTTCCAAAAGCTTTCCTTAGTCCACTATTGTTCGATTCACTCAGATTATGCTTTCAGAACATGTACAGTCTCGTGCAATTGCTAGAGTGGCACTAGACAGTATCAACATAATAAAACAAACCTAAGTCAACAACCAAGACCGTGTATAAATCAGCTTCAATTTGGAACTGACTTTGCTTTTAACTAGATAAAGCATGCAAACCCCCCCAGATTTTCCGTTCATCACCTCCAGGTAGTTCTGCCATATAGCCAAAAGAAAGCATCATTTCAAATCTATTGACAGAAAAGGCATCAGCTTTATGCAGGCATTTATCAGAAGTATACACTTTAATCCTTATACTTAATAGCTGCTGAGCTCTACACATCTGTGCAACATTTTATAATACCAGGGTATCCCTGCTTGCCATTTCTGCATTGATTTCATCCTTTATTTCCTCTTTTTACTGAGCTCTTGAATTGCCTGATTTTTTAAATTTAATTTTCCATTATTTGAGTTTTCTTTGCAAGCTCTAAAATGTGCCTTTTGTCACTAAAACATACATTATCTTCTGTACATCTTTTCCCTTTTTCAACTAGAGAGATGAGCAGGAGATAGATTCATCAGTCCCTAGACACTATTTTGCATGCATCTACTAGTGTTAGAAGATACTAGTTTTAGATTATCACAAACTGGGTATGTATACTAGGACAGATCAGTACAATCTTTGTTTCTTATATTGTTTACACTTGTCTTTAGTTTTGGTTTCATGTGCAGACACAGCATGGTAGTAAGCAGACATTTAAAATAGCTTTGTACGTGTATTATGTTTTGCTCCATTTGTTTAATTTATTTCCTGTTTCCCACTTTCTTACGGTGAAGCCTATGGACCAACTTTTTTTTTTTTTTTAATCTGATTCTTAAAGTTTTTCTCTGCCTTTCTCTGGGTTATTGTGAAGCATAAAGGAAGATCATCGCTCAGCCATAAGCTTCTCAAGTAAAACTCAGTGCTAGGCTTAATATGTTTGGTTTTCTTCCAAAACTTTTAATTATTATGTGTGGTATTAGTATTATAGTAATTGTAATTATTTTAAGAAACAGTATCCTTTCACCAAAAGCAGAGTATTCTCATCTTAAAAAGAAATCTAATTTGTCTATGGGAATTTCTACAAGCTAATGTACAAGATCAGGTGCGTGGCAAATAACTCATTACTTCATTGTGCTATTTCATATTATGTCTTTAATTTGATTTCTTTGGACCAGCTTATAATGTCCTTCACAATAATGAACTGCAACTGCAAAGAAATCCCAACAACATAGTCAATATAAAACTGTAAGAAAACTTAATTTCTGGGTTCATGCTCGGTTTCTTGACAGCTACATTCACCGAGTAAAGGTTGAGAGGTAGGCAAGTGCTTTAGGAAATAATAAGAAACAAGAAATAAGATATTCATCTTATCACAGTTTAGTTAGAGGAAGCTGGGTATAAGTCAAGTTTTTAAACTGGAGATGCAGAAATTAATGTCAGGGAGGGATAAGGGTTGTAAATCACATGCATTTACATGTCATCTGTTTTGTCATACAGGAGGATAGAACTGTGATTGACAAGGGGGATAGTATTAATTTGTAACGATTGAGATTTTTGAGTTAATAGAATTTGATCGTCTGACTCACTAAAGGTACAGAATACTTAAATACCATGAGTGAAGCATAATCACACAGAAAATGGATATGAAGAATCCTAGGAACTCTGGTCTTTTCTCTCACCTTCCACTGAAAATATTTATTATTCTTGTGCATGTCCTTGGCCCATTCATTAGACGGTCTTGTACATTTCCTGGACAGGGTTGTTGTCTTTATGCCTTTCACATATTTTGTACCCACTATGTGTTTTAGCCAGTTTTGTTGAAATATAGCTCCTTTCTTTATGGTTTCCCTGTGTACACTAAAGAGAAGCTCTTCTAGTTGTGACTACTCTTATCATGTACTTGAAAGTGGATTTGAGGCAGAAGCTGAGGTACTCTAAAGGATTAATTGAAATTGGGGTTTGCAAGAACTTTTTATTCTCCAATTTTTTTATTCCTGGAATGGGAGCAATGAACCACAGGAGCTATGGTTGGCTAGCAGGGAACTTGTATCAGGCACTAGCTCATTTTTTGCTACAGGTCTTTAAGGAAGAAGGACTGTGATGTTATCTAGTTTATGATGTTTTTCCACCTTCTTCTATTTCTTCTACAATCACATTCTAGTCAGTACTGTGGTCTAGAGTTGCAAAACTGGTTAATCTATGTATGTGCAGATCTTGTTGCTTCTCTCTCAGTATTATTCATTTAATGAAATGTTTTCTGAATACTTGGACCTGATGAGATGCATCAGAGTCCTGAGGAATTAGCCGACATAGCTGCCAAGCCACTCTCCATGATATTTGAAAAGTTGTGTCAGTCAGGTGAAGTCCCTGGTGACTGGAAAAAGGAAACATTGCAGCTATTTTTAAACAGGGTAGAAAGGAGGATCCTGGAAACTACTGACCTGTCAATCTCTCCTCTGTGCCTGGGAAGATCATGGAACACATTATCCTAGAAGCTATGCTAAGGCAAATGGAGGTGAGGGAGGTGATTTGAGAGAGCCACTCTGGCTTCACCAAGGGCAAGTCCTGCCTGAACAACCCAGTAGCCTTCTACAAAGGAATGACTACATCAATAGACAAGAGAAGAGCTATGGATGTCATCTATCTGGATATCTCTAAGTCCTTTGACATGGTTGCCTCCCAGCATTTTTACTCTCTAAACTGGAGAGATATAGATTAAATGGGCAGACTGTTCGGTGGATAAGGAATTGATTGTATGGTCACATTCAGAGGGTAGTGGTCAATGGCTTGATGTCCAGATGGAAATCAGTTACAAGGTGTGTCTCTCAAGGGTTCACATGAAGACTAGTGCTGTTTAACATCTTCATCAATGACACAGACAGTGGGATCGACTGCATGGTCAGAAAGTTTGAAGATGACACCTAGCTGTGTGGTATAGTTGACATGCCTGAGGAATGGGATGCCATCCAGAGAGACCCGGACAAGCTTGAGAAGTGGGCCATGTGAAACTCATCAGGTTCAACAAGGTCAAGTGCAAGGTCCTGCACCTGGGTTGGGGCAATCCTTGGTATCAGTACAGACTACGGAATGATGGGATTGAAAGTAGCCCTGCAGAGAAGGACTTGAGGGTACTGGTGGATTAAAAACTGGACATGAGTCAAAAATGTGCTCTCGCAACCCAGAAGGCTCTTCTGTACCCTAGGCTGCATCAGAAGTGTGGTCAGCAGGTCAAGGCGGGTGATTCCCCCTCTACTCTGCTCTGGTGAGGTCTTACCTGGAGTACTGTGTCCAGCTCTGGAATCCTCAGCACAAAAAGAACATGAACCTGTTGGAGCAAATCCATAGGAGGGCTACAAAAATGATCAGAGGGCTGGAACACCTCTGTTATGAAGAAAGGCTGAGAAAATTAGGATTGTTCAGCATGGAGAAGAGAATGCTACAGGGAGACCTTATTACAGTCTTTCAGTACTTAAATGGAGCCTGTAAGAACAAAGGGGACATACTTTTTAGCAGGGGCTGTTGCAACAGGACAAGGGGTAAAGTTTTAAACTAAAAGAGGGGAGATTCTGTCTATATACAAAGAAGAAACTTTTTACAGTGCGAGTGGTGAGACACTGGAACAGTTTGTCTAGGGAGGTTGTAGATGCCCTGTGCCTGGAAACATTCAAGGCCAGGTTGGACAGGGCTCTGAGCAACTTGATCTAGTTAAAGATGTCCCTGATCACTGTAGAGGGATTGGACGAGATGGCTTTTAAAGGTGCCTTCCAACTCAAACTATTCTATGATTCTATAATTCTGTAAAAGTGACAGAAAGTGAGCAGCTGCTGGAACAAATTGCTTGTAAGAGGAATTCACTGCTCAATCTGTAGTGTGCATGTTAGCTGTAGATTTTCTTAAAAGCAATGGCCAGTGTAAATTTTTACTAATTTTCATTTGAAAGTTATAAATATGATAAGGTATTGCACTGTGGAGTTTTTTTGGCATACAATGTTTGCTGTTATGTTGTTTTTTGTTTTTTTTTTCCCCCTCCCCACATCTTTATCTGTTCATCCTAGCAAATCATGTGCAGATTCCCATACACCATGTATACTATGCATATGTCACCTCCAAACCTGTCACTGGAATATGTTTTTGAAATGAACATTTTAAACCTCTATTTTGAAAAGATCTCTGCAGTGGACCAGAAAAATTAGGTGTGTGTGGTGTTGTGCTACACGCTGTAATGCATCATGCCATGCTTAACGGGAATCTATATTGAGATGGGGACATTTAGACTTATGAATGCAGAAGTTTTTTTAAAAAAAATTCATATTGCTTTTCTTACCCTCATATTTGAGGTTTCTTATGTCCTTACTGCTCATTGGTATAATGAATTTTTAACAAATATTTAGCATTTATACAGTTACTGTGCCATCAGCAAAATAGCTCAGCTAATTAAAAAAGAAACCAGGCAACAAATCAGAAGCTAAGATCCTTCTATCCCTGATATCTTATGTGCATTTTGACATCTTATTTTTTTCTGAGCTTCTATTTCTTTATTTGAAAAGTAAAGCTACACATACTACAGAGCTACTACAAGAATAATATCATGAAACATATCAACAGATAAGATACACTCACAAAAGCTATTCCCAAATCACATCCTGAATAGTCAACAAATAAACACTGAGGAAAAGGTAAATAATAAACAAGGTCAGATTTGACAATTATTATTTTTTTATTTCTGGACAAAATCGAGACATTTTAGACATTCAGAAGCTGCTGCAATGAAGACACTAGGAACATCAAAGAGTGACAGTCACTTTCTATTGGTGTGGGTGTGTGACAGGACATGATGATAAAATAAAGTTTTTATCATCAAGTTTGAAAGTAGCAGCAGTTCACACAATTAAGCTGATGACTCAGTGCATGGCATATTTTAAAATTTCCCGAGCTTTGACACATCATGGGGTGACTTTATGTCCTACTGTTTTCACATCCTTGTTGATATCTTGAATTAACCAAGCATCTGTTACTCCAGTGAAATCACATATCTGTTTTAATATGGTTGTTTTCGGCACTGCAGTGTGTTCTTATTATTCTTTGTATTGAAAAAAAAAAAAAAAACAAACCACCAAAACCCAAGCATTCAATTTTATTCCTTTTTTCTTTGTTATAAAGGAAAATTAGTTGTTCCATTCTACTCCTTTTCTTACAGTTCAATTAGATTTACCTACCAGGAGCTTCTATCAAAGCTTTTACTTATCAGATTTGGTATCTTTCATATGAAAAATTATTTTTCCACAAAACATGACATTTTCTGACCATACAGCCTTAATTTATCCTTGAAATATGCTTTTTTTGATGTTATTCTTTGACAGGATGCTTCTTTTGCAGGTCCAGCATGACTTACTGCTTTTAACATGCATTCATCCTTAAAATAAAGGAGCAGAATGTTATTGTGAGATTTATGGGTATAAATTTGGAGCAATTCTAGAGAAATGAGCAGAGCTGCTCCAGATTTACTCTGTGTAACAGAAGGTTACTTTCTGGGCATGCATAAAACTCTTGTATCTTTGCAACAGTCAGGGGAAGAATGTTACACCTTTAGTCCATTAATGAGATTGATGATGTTGGTACATATTGATATCTTCTGATAAAATGTTATGCATTTTTCATTAATGTGTGGAGTAACTCACATCTTCAAGGGAATTAAAAGAATGTATTTTCTTGGTCACTGAGGGCTGATCTGTTGGAAAGCAGCTCTGGGGAAAAAGATCTAGGGGTCCTGGTGGACAAGAGGATGACCATGAGCCAACAATGTGCCCTCGCGGCCAAGAAGGCCAATGGCATCCTGGGATGCATTAAGAAGACTGTGGCCAGCAGGTCGAGGGAGGTTCTTCTCCCTCTCTACTCTGCGCTGTTGCGGCCCCACCTGGAATACTGTGTCCAGTTCTGGGCACCC
Organism: Megaceryle torquata; assembly: GCA_024611175.1. Classification (NCBI taxonomy): domain Eukaryota; kingdom Metazoa; phylum Chordata; class Aves; order Coraciiformes; family Cerylidae; genus Megaceryle; species Megaceryle torquata. Next base: position 50,483 of record JANIJG010012812.1, on the reverse strand, counting down.
CAGTTCAAGAAGAACGGAGAGCTACTGGAGAGAGTCCAGCGCAGGGTCACCACGATTATTAAGGGAGTGGAGCATCTCCCTTATGAGGAGAGGCTGAGAGACCTGGGTCTCTTTAGCCTGGAGAGAGGAGACTGAGGGAGGACCTCATTAATGTCTATAAATATGTCAAGGCTGAGTGTAAGGAGGATGGAGACAGACTCTTCTCAATCTCATCCAATGTTAGGACAAGAGGCAATGGGAGTAAGTTGGAACACAAGAGGTTTAGGGAAAACATAAGGAAAAACTTTTTCACGGTGAGGGTGACAGAACACTGGAACAGGTTGCCCAGGGTGGTTGTGGAGTCTGTTCAAAAAACGCCTGACACGTTCCTGTGTGACTTGATCTAGGTGATCCTGGTCTGGCAAGGGAGTTGGACTGGATGATCTTTCTAGGTCCCTTCCAACCCCTAACTTTCTATGATTCTATGATTCTGTGATTCTATGATATTAAGAGAGATACACCTTCATAAAGCTTCTATATGACCCATCATCTTTAAGTAACTTTAAACAAGTTCTGAGATATAAACAATGAATACTCCTGGGTCAAATTATTTCCATAGGTTACATGTGATATATACTCATGATGTCCCTATAGTTGAGATCAGAATTAGACCTTTAAACTCCATGACAACAGCTAGCTAATGAAGTGAGTCCATTCTTCATACTTCTTGCCTAATTACAGCTTGTAACACCTTGCCACAGAAGATCTATCAGAGTCCACAATGTAAATCTGTTAATGGAATAATTTATGATGTAATTGGGGCTTTTCTGTAACACACTATGAGTATCAGAGGAGATAATATGCAAAATGCTATTATAGATATGTGTGCCAAGCTGTTGCTTTCAGCAGTCATACTGGTGTTCAGTGATGCTATGTAACTGCTCCCGTTCAGCCACTTTCTCCTAAAACATATTATTGGATGTGCTATCTCAAGTTAATAGGGAATTATCTGAATCAGGGGAGAATATTTTAGAAGCTAGATTTTATTATATACTGGGTACATAGTGTGACAGGGCCTCAAAATGTTATGGAGATGTTACATTTCTAGTCACTTTGTAGGTTGCAAGTAAAAACTTTTGAGAGAAGCTGCAAAAATTGGTCAGAAGAAATGCTAACTGATGCATGCTACAAAGATCAAACAGACTTTTTTCATCTAGCCTCACAAGTTAGGGGTACATTTGTTTTCTTTTTGGAATTACTGCCATTCATATAAGATATTGTAGAGACCTCTGTGTGGAGAGGTGGAAAGACAGGTTTACTCAAACTATAGATTACTCAATATATTTATTTATTTCTAATGTATGATTTGAAAATGTTTTTCTGATACTAATACTAAATTTCAAAGAATGCAGTTTTTATAAAGGAATATATGCAATAAATTAATTTGCACCATCCATGATTATATCCCTCATCTGAATTTTACTTACAAACTGGGTACTTTTTTCTCCTGCAGAATTTCACTTATGTTCTTCAAACTAAGGTGAATGTTCTTTCTTGTTACTGTTCACTGAGTTTAGCAAACGTTTTTTGCCTGACTTACTTCCTTCAAATGCTCTACTCTGTTAAAAGAATATAATGTATGCTACTCTATATCATCTAATAAGTAAATGCAGTATATTCTCTTCCACTCTCTTGTCTGGCTCTGGTGTGGTTTGAATCATTCTTTGATCTCTTGGTGGTTTAGAGCATAGGCATGTCTCAAAATAAATTCAGATGGGAATTTAAAAAAAATAAAAATTTAAATATCACCATTGTCTGCATTGTCTGTTTAAAGCACAAGGCATATTTAATCAATATGAATCTGCCCATACTTAACCCAGTGTACTATTCAAGGCAATGTTTAGCACAGATTACTTCCAGCATTGTTATATTTCTGATACTGCTGCATATTCTTTATTGTCCCTTGGGTTGCTTATGTTTTAAGCTCATCACTGAACATAGTGCTGCTATATTTAGTCTTTCTCCCCTCTTTCCAGCATAGCCCTTATTTGCTTTTACCATATAATCCATTCACCACCAGGATTTCTTGGGTGACAGGACCCTTCAGACAGTTTATAGAAAAGGGAGAAAATACAACTAAGCAGGCATGAGAGATACTTGAACTGGAACTACATAATCTTTAAGGGCACTTCCAAACCAAACCATTCTATGATTCTATGATGCTGTGTCCATTTCTCATATCCTTGTGGGCGGTTCCTATCATGCTTCTCTGAAGATAGAGTTGTGGTCTGCATGACTGTGCCAGGTATAACGCAACTGTGGGACACTTGGATGTTGTTTAGGTATCCCATGTACTGCTTCTGGCAGAAGTCTGGATCCTAATGTGAAGGAAGAAAATTTTGAAAGGGAGAAAGTAGTGGGAGAAGCCACATGTCCTATACCATCAGAAAATAATTTCCACGTATTCTACCCTGCTTGACTGGATACCTTGGCTCAGTGATTTCCACTAGTCCAAAAAGAATTATCTGGCATAAACTGCTTTTCTTTTGTTCTGAAGACTCAGTTCAAACTCCACTGGAACTGGTGAAATGACCTCTACTGATTCTAAATGTCTTTAGATGATGTCCCAAAGATATAAGATAGAAATAATGGTGCATTTTGTCTAGGGCTTTAGGATAGGCTTCAAGAAAACTAGACATAGCTTCTTTATGGTTCTGGAGAAAATACCTCATTTCTGCTGTCTGTACACTGAGGGTAAAACTGCCGTAACTCACGTCAAAATCCTTACAAGGATAAATCCATAAAGTCTCAGGAGGCAATGACATATATCACCAGGGGGGTTATGTTGATAGATAAAAGCCACTACACTGTCAACAAATGTCTTACCAGTACATGTAAAAATTGATGAGCTTTTCTTACTCTTTTGGGTGTCCTGAAAACCAGGAGAACAGTGACCCATCTCTGTCAGTTATTTTAACTGTGAACTAAATTTTCTAACTGCAAAAGTTCTCATCTGGAGTGCTCATACCTACAGCAAATAAAAAGCAAGATTTTCTTTGCCAGTTGGATTAAGTAGATGTTTTCCTTGTCTAGCAGGTTGTGAGCTAGTATATTTATTATTGGAAGGAACCAGACCAGGAAATAGTTATGATGGTTTGTGAGCAACAGATTATTATTTGTGAAGAATTTGTGAAGAATTCCAGACACATTCCATGAACTAGTCCTCCATAAGGTTTGAAATTAAAGTAGCTGTTTCATCTTTTGAAGTAAAACAATTTATTTTTTTTTTATTGTTCCAGATAATGTCTGGGAAAACAGATAACAAAAATATAATTTTCAATGTGGGTTGTGACTTTTTTTCTTTTTTTGTTTTTTCTTTTCTTTTTTTTCTTTTACCTGGACTCCAGCAAAGCCTTTGATACTGTTCTCCACACCATCCTCATAAAAAAACCTGCCTTCCCTAGGTCTGGATGAGTGCACGCTCTGGATTAAACACTGGCTGGATGGCTGGGCCCAGAGATTGGTGGTAAATGGAGCTACATCCAGTTGGTGACCAGTCATGAGTAATGTTCCCCAGGGCTCAGTGCTAGGGCCACTCCTGTTTAATATCTTTATCAATGATTTTGATGAGGACATTGAGAAAACCCTCAGTAAGTTTTCAGATGACACCAAGTTAGGTGAGAGTGTTGATCAGCTTGAGGGTAGGAAGGCTTTTCAGAGGGACCTGGATGGGCTGGATGGATGGGCTGAGGCCAATCATATGGGCTTCATTCAACAAGGCCAAGTTCTAGGTCATGCACTTGAGCCACAACAACTCCATGCAATTCTACAGGCTTGGGGAAGAGTAGCTGGAAAGATGCTCATCAGAAAGGGAGCTGGGGGTGTTGATCAGCATCTGGCTGAACATGAGCCAGCAGTGTGCCCAGGTGGCCAAGAAGGCCAATGGCATCCTGGCCAGTATCAGGAATAATGTGGCCAGCAGAAGAAGGGAAGTGATTGTGTGACTCTACTCAGCTCTGGGGAGGCAACATCTTGAGTAT